>BQKN01000348.1:19627-73485 GCA_022839385.1 Asparagus kiusianus | reverse complement strand
TTCTCTCTCAAAATTTTGGAGACTGAAGGAAAACAAAGAACCCTAATTTTCTGCCAATTCATTTTCAGCCCATTAGAATCTCATTTCCAAGTTAAATGAAACCAACTACATTATACATGTCATCATCACTTGCCAAGTCAGCAGCCAAAAAGAACCAAATCGGGTGCATGTGAGGTCACGTGAGCATTTGCCTCAAAAAAGTACACCAGAGGGGATCTTATTTAGAAAAATGGAAAATTGGAATATGTTTTAATATCTTATTGTTGTCGGAGCAACTAAATATACCTTATTGGTAATTTGTTCAACTGAATATACCAAACAGGTAATTTAGCCCAACCTTTTAGCTTTCCTCTAGGATCCATTACAATTCCGTAACTGAATACTAAAGATGTCTTTTTACATATTTATTGAATAAGAAAAAATAGGTCTATAAGTTGGCCTCAAAACAATGCTTCTAAGTTGGAAAGTAATGCCAATGAAAACAGGACTCATCCACTTCTTTGCTTGAGGAGTTAAGCAATGGCTACAAAGTAGATGTTAGTGTATCCTAGCCATTTAAAAATGTTATGAGTTTGGAACCGATTAACTATGCTTAGATCTATGGGCATAGGAGCTGTATAAATGGTAGGATTACTTTATCCTTTCTGTATATGCTAGCAGTTTTAACTCCTCAAGCCAACACGGAACAACTATAAGGATTCTTGTCCAAGAAGGTGTGTAAGAAGGACAATATCATCAGAAGCAAAAGCCAAGAGTTCTTGGATGTTTTATCCTCTCTAATATGAAAAAGTAAAGTAGAAAACATTACTTCTATCTACCAAAGTCTATTATTACATGGCCAATTGCAATTTGTTCCAAATTTTAGCATTTAGGATATCCTTTGTAAATTCCCACTTTTCACTAAAGAAGAATCAAAGCCATCAAATAAAAGTAGTATATTTAGAACATTAAAAAAAAGATATGTACAAAAATATAGCATAGTATCTTGCATATGTTTATCTCTCGTTCTTTGATAATACAAAAGCTGCTTCAAATTTATACTTTAAATGAGTTTCAAACAATATAAGTAATAAATGCAGAACTCATATGCAGTAATTACAAAATAAAGAAATGATATTTAAAATCTCACCTTGCATACTCATAGCTCTAAAGCCTCCACTACAAGATTGAATCAGCACCATCCTTGCATAGAAAAGTATACTAATCCAAGAAATGAGTTGTTAGGTGATAAATCGGCTTCGACTGAGAAGAAATGGAAAGTAAACACAAAATTAGACACTCAACAAAAGAATGCGCCAACTTAGGTCTTGAAATCAAGTAAATGTAACAAAGCAAAATCATTGAAAAGCAATTAGCAAAACAAACAGACCTTTTCGGTTGTCAAATAATGTTTGATAGACATCGATATGATGTATGTTGTCAGAACCCAAACAGACATTGGAAGTATTGATACATAAGCGAATGCCATAACCCAAATGGATTTCAACTCAAAAAAATTCATGCAATTGATTCTAAAAATTTACAAATCAAAATATCAATGCCAAATACAAAAATGGATCAGAAGTGACATAGCGCCAAATATGGTTTCTCTCCATTAACAATAGGTTTATCACACTCCAGCATCAGAATTCACCATATCCTCTGGGTTAGCTTACTAGGTTAGTCATCTGTTGTTCTCCCGCTCAGCTGCACTATTCCTTGGAGCTTGCTCTGATTGCACAAGTCTAATCCTCTCCTCATATGCTTCCAACTCCTTTTTGTACCTTTCCTTCTCCATACTTTCTCGGTTAATATACATCTGCCATATAAAAAACAATTGAAATCGTATTAGAGTCTCAACACATTTGACAAATTTTGAACTCTTTGTGCAGTAAAAAAAATGCCCTTATTACCCTTTTCTCTTCTTCTGAGAACATAGCCCATGCTTCTTGAATATGCCTGAAATGTTCTATCATATCAGGGAATGGAAGATTCCGGATTAACTTTTCCTCAAAAAATATGCAGAAAGCAGTCCTACAAGGTGTTGGAAGCGCTCCAGGATCAGATGATGAAGTGAACGAAGATGCAGGAATGTTTGCTCCAGAGAGGGTCTGCACCTGCTGTAGCATCTCAGGCAAGTTTTGTGGACCTAATGTAATGGTGATCAGGTTACTAAAAAATATATAGTACAAATACATTTCTCGCGTTAAACTTTGGTAAAATAAAAAATAAAAAACACTAACAAATCAATTTTAAAAGTGATCCCCCTCCATTTATCAAATAATCTTCATTTTCCAATATAATATTCATGTACGGATTCATATAGGCTTAGAGATAATTCACATGTTTTCATTTTTAACTTGGTAATTTGAAATGAAGGAGTCAAATTCTCACTTTTAAAACCTTTGAAGGTTATTTTTGAAAATCATGCAAATCTTTGGGGTATTCTTTAATTTACCCTTTAACTTTAAAACAAACATCTTACCAGCTGGCATATTTTCTCCACTGCCATGGGCATCTCTATTTGCTGGAGGAGATTCTGCCTCTAGAAATTGAACAGAAGAGATTGAGCTAAGTCAGTGTGCTTTGAATAAAACCTTAGGCCTTTAAAAGAAGTAAAAGACGTTTAAGGAAGGAGACTTCTCACCAACAGGTTCATTTTCCCTAATAGGTGATGCATCCCCTATAACATAAGATGAAGGGATGTGGTGTATAAGAATCAAGTAATTCTATAAAATAAGAATAAAAATAAGAGATACAGGGTGGACTTCACCACTTGGTGCATGTAACCCAAGATTGGGTTCAGATGGAACATCTGCATATGCTGCAGTCTCATTGTCATCTACGTTTCAAGGAAATAGTTAGACATTTTATTTATTTCATAAACAACGAAAAAGAAGCAGAGAGAATGTCAAGTGAGTGTACTATCTAGAGAAGCATGCGGGTTAGAGCCTGATCCTGTGATACGATTACGCTCCTCATTTTCAGGAAGAAGTGCAACTGGACAATGAGATGGAAGAGGAAAAAATCAGATTAGTTTGTAAAATTATGTAGGCGAAAGAAAATTATTGTTGTTTTCTTTTGATAAGGAAAAAGAAAATGGTGAAGAGAGAAAAGCACATTAGGATATTTTCTAACACAAAAAAAGAAGGGAAAACGATGCAATGAATTAAAATACAAAAAGAAAAAAAACTCATAATTCTCGGGCTGGCTTCCCCCAGGAGACACATGGTCAATGACAGGTTGAGGCAGCAACAAGATCTTTAAGAATGAAGATTAAGAGTAATTAATTTTACACATTAAAATGCAATTAATGTGAAATTTATTTATATTAAAAAAACTTGTATAAGTAAAACAGTGGACTTTCTATCATAATTGCATATCTTTAACTGAAAACTCATAGTTGACAGTTTCCAGCTTTCAAGTGTATGCTACCTGCTTGCATAAGGTAAAAATTGATGTATTTGTTTCTGATTTGAATATAAACAAAGCTAGATTTTACCTACTAATGCTACAAAATTCCCATATTGTGTCCATTTTCAGGGTTGATTTTGATGTCTTCTTTCCTATAGCGTGATTATCACAAGTTCCCCCTTTTATCTCAAAAATATGAAAGAATACTACTTTCTTCCAAATATATTAATGAACGTTTTGGAATCTTGAAACGGATGCAATGTATCTCACATTTTATGACTTTGTTAAATTTTCAAATGAATTGGTAAGCTATAATGAGAGAAAACTTCTGACTCTTTCCCAGTCAGAGGTTTATCATGACTAGAGGCCTAAAACAAGAAAGAATCCTACTCTCTTAAGTTAAAACATGCACAAGATGAATAAAATCTATAAGCTTGGTATTTATTCAGGAGAGTGATTGTGATAATGATATCAAGTGATGAAACTAATAACAGATAAAGACGACAATCAAAACTAAAAAAACTAGATGTCACCTTCTGCTATAACGAGCCTCGAGTTGTCAACAATCTGAGGACCATGATCACTCCCTGGATGATTTCCTGCAAGTTATTAACAGGTCATCTAGATTTTTTTTAAGTCAATAACTTATTTAGCTAAAAAGATGAATTACATTTAAAACATAAATTTGTAGATTCATAATTTCATCAGTGAAAGCCATAACTATGATCATCAACTGTTCTATATAGGACTCACCCGATGGAGCAACAACAGGTCCTTGACGCCGGAAGAAATAGACCTGTTCATAATGGAACAGAATCTTATAATAGTGCTTCTTCACCACAAAGGACCTGTTGGTCACAGTCCTCGGTATGTTGAGTTCTGTAATTACGTCTCTCCACTTGTTGTCAACAATTGCCTTATGTTGCAAAAAGATTAAATTTAGTATATTATTACAAAAAGAATAAACTAAGTATATATAAAAATCAAAATTAATATAGAACTTAAAGAACATCACCTTTTCTATTCCTCCTCTTTGTGTAACCAAAAAATACAAGAGAAACAAGTCCAGTTTCTCCCCTCCAATCAAAGGATGCCTTGTCCATCAAAGAAAGCAATAAAATCGAATAATTAGTTAATCAACTCATACTATTCTTGAATATCTAATAAAACCAGATGCATGTATCATCTTATTAAATTTGGACGGAAGAAAATGCTAAACAACGAAACGGAAAGCTGTAATTCACTACATACATGAACCTGGTGCCCATGGCAGAGTGGAACATTATGAGAGTCCAGAAGAAGACTCTTGGATCCATTACCACATCAATGTGGAATCTGAGCGGAGCTGGATAAAAGCGACCATGGTTAATGTTGGCAATCACCATTGCATCACTAGAGCTTGCCTCTGCCATTCTTAAGCTAATAACACTCCTCTACTCTCCTCTACTCTATCTAGTTAACCCTCTTTGCACTTTCTCTTGCTGAATAAACTTTGTTCAAATCTGTGGCTATTTATAGAAAGGCAACGGAGATGAAGACAAAGGAGGGAGTAAAATTGGAAGGGTTAAAGCTTGAGCAGAGTTGACTTCGGGAATATACAGTTTTTTAACTTGTCATGCAGAAAATGCATGAATTCGGATTGCACATTAATTAGCTCGAGGGCTAATGCTCTTTGGTGGTATCGATTAAGCTAACTTCATCATTATGTGACAGTGTGTCACATTCTTCTCTCTATCCCTTTCTACTGTAAAACTAGTTTTAGTCAAACATTTGAATATCTTTGACACAAATTACAGTACTTTTCTAAAAAGAAACGTTACAAACTTAATTGCACAGTTACCTAAGTGCACGAGAGAAACATGACGCTTGTTTTTTGGTTCTGCAAAAGATAGCTGGATTATTAGAAGACTTGAAACCAATTAAGGAGTGTCTACGAATTGCATTAATTACAACCTGACATGAATTGTCTTTTCATTAACCCATTAAGGAGAGTTCAAGGTTTGTTATGAACAGGAAAAGAGTAGTAAGAGCTATACCACAAATCTCTCGTGTTAGCAGCTGAGCATGAAGACTGAGGCCTGGTCCTCTGGTTAGTGGTCACACATATCGCCTTAATGGGTTGGGCTGCTCTCTGAAGCCCACTGGCCTATTTCATCATCTCACTGCCCATAGAGGATGGGCCTTGGCCCTTATCAAGCTGCTCCTCTTAAAATCAAATTGAAATCATAAGAAATCCTTAAATTCCTTCTTGAAGATGTTACTAAGCTTCTAGAAAACTCTTATGTATGAATCTGTATTGAGCATCTTGGCAGAGGCACTGATATGAACAATTTAACTTACCAATTCTCCTCACCCTAAGAGCACACAGTCAGACTATTCTAGGACCTTGGAAACGGACAACAAGTCTCTACTACTCACTACTATTAACATTATTTCAAGAGGAACTTGGAAAAGTTGGTTAACTTGAGATTAGATTACAGAACCCCTCCATATGTTCTAGCCTAGTACTACACCATTTGCTATACAAGCAATGAAATTTTGTGCAAGAAGGCTTTTTCTCTTTTGCACATACACTCTTCAAAATTTATAATTTGAACCTGTATTCCTTCATTGTTTATAGGTTCTATAATTTTGCATTTTCCATTGAAGTTTAGAGAGATTTTCCTGGCATTTATAAGACCAAAAAGATGTTGGTTTTGCCTTTTTTATTATTTACTGAACTATAATAAGTTGTGTAACATAAAGACATTAGTCCCTTCTATGTCTTCATCTTTGTAGCGTTTCTATAAATAGCCACGGGATTTGCACATAGTTCATTAAGCAAGAGAAAGTGAAAGATGACCAACTAGATAGAAGTAGAAGAGGGTTAGTTAGCTTCAAAATGGCCGGAGCAGGCTCTAATGTCCATGATGGACATTGCTAACGTTAACCATAGTCGGCTTTATCCTGCTCCACTCAGATTCCACATTGACGTGTCTGAGGATCCTTCTTCTTAACTCTATCAATGCTCCGCTCTCTCCGACATTAATACTTACACAACTTATTATAGTTTTTATGTTACACAACTTATTATAATTCATCCGCAACTATTTGATGAAGTATGTTTAAATGGTAAGGATTGCATTCTATGTCAAATTAATATATGATTAATACTTACACCTAAAGTTCTAAGAGTTTTTTGTTTAAATATGATAAATTTAACAAAACTCCTAAAATCAAGGTTTAGTAATAAACTTACCATTCTACCAGGTTATAAGACCTATATAAATAACAATAGCAACAAAAACGTCTGTCTCCCAGTATTTGGGTCAGCGACATGCACTTTATGCTTCATTAAATACATTAACGTTATATCTCCCTTTTAGGTTATGCTTCATATAAAGAGAAAAACTTGAACCTTAGATTCGGGAGGGACCCATCACCAATGAATTTTGCAAAATCCTTAAAAAATAAACAAAATAGTTTTTTGACAAATTTAGGCATTAGAGGTGCGTAGTTTGTGAAAAGGAGACAGGAATATTGTTGCCAAATTCAATAGAACAAGGATGTCTTGCAAGCAAGAATGGTTACAATAAACCCTGTTACTATATAGGAAAAAAAGGTACCCTCTAACACTTGTAAACACTTGATTGATAGTAAGATTTGTCTGCTCCATGTACATGGCTCTAAAATGCAACTGGACATCAAGCTGGTTACACAATTTTCTAACTTTTTAGCATCTCTTTGTTGTAGGATCTAGTGCAAAGGCCCTTAAAGAATTATTTGATAGCTTCTCCACATAAATAAGAAAATAATATACGAGAAAGTGCAGAAATTAAAATAGACAACTAAACAACATATAGATAACAATAATGCTAACAATTATACCCTCATATAGTATTTATTACGAAAAAATTCCAACAAATCAAGAAAAAAATATAAATACATATAAACATTAAAGGAAGAATTTTTTGCACCTTTCTCTTGATGAAAAAATTGAGAACACCATCCAATGTCTAGATACCACAATATAAATCAAAATGCCATGCATTGTCACCCTGAGGAAACAAAAGGAAATTTCTCAACCATGCAACATAGAGAAACAAGTATGGATGAGAGCAAAGATGGGGAGCAAGATAAAATATTCGAGACAAATGAAGTGATAAAGACAAGATTCTTGAATATCACAATTTTCTTTTGCTTGGTGACTCAGATTAAGTATTATTTTCAATATTATTTTTTAGCAAGAAAGGGAAGGAAATATAGAACATGGTACCAAAAAGTCATGAAAAACTTGAAGACTTCTTTCCTTTTGTAACTTCTTAGGCAAAACATAGAGAAAATTTCTTAAAAAAAACAAGTATAAAGATATTCAAAGAAAGAGTAGGTCATCAAAGAACGGAACCAAAATGTACTCAAGCAAAAATAAATAAAAGGGTTTATAAAAAAAATTTAGTTTACCGAAAGAGGAACTAAATTTTCAGGGAAGTACATTATGGTAGTACAAGTTGGATAGGAGGACTTAATGAACAAAGATAGCGAGGTTATCTATTTATAGCATTTTAGGAAGATTTCTTATCTTATTTTTTGCATGGATTTTTGTTGCTAGTGTCACGTTATCTGGCATGTTTGCCAAGCGTTTCTGATTTGAATTCAAATCAAATTAATTAGCAGCGAACGGTTACTATTCAAAAGTAAACTCATTTGGCGACACAGGCTAGTCATGATATCTTGTGTTGGTCCTGACCGGCCCACTGACCGGACTGATCCCAAAGCTTGGGCGCCTCAGGCTTAGGGTCGGCCTAGATCGGCCTAGGGCCTACAAGCCCAATGCCAATTTTTTTAAATTCCAAAAAAATTCTTGCTGAAATTTAAATTGAAATGAAATCTAAATATTAACAAGATTTCATTAAAGAGAATGTCACAAAATTTAATAGAAGGAAGAATTTTAGTAAAACATTGATGAAAATGTTACAATGATACTTAAATTGGAGATAGTTGCATAACGAACAAAGGGCTATTTTCTATATGTTGTGAAGATATTATAATAATTAAGCACTCTTAATATATATTGAGCACTTAAAATTCTAAAAATGAATTACAAATATTAAAATCTTGAAGACTTCAGCTAGTGGATGGATCTGTCATATTACATTATTCTTATATTTATGTACATCAAGATCATATATTCATATTTTCATAAATAGCAAAATAGTTTTGACATCCTTCTAGTTTCCCTCTCGGTTCCTTTACGATTCCAAAATTAAATAGTAATGGTATTTTTTAAATATATATTGAATAAGGAAAAAATAAAGGCTATAAGTTGTCCTCTACAAGATGCTTCTAACTGTGGAAAGTAATGCCAATTGAAATAGGACTTTAGGCACTCCTTTGATGATTGTAGATTCAGTGTGGCTGTTATGTAACATAGCACTTGCAACGGCTTCGGTCAACGTTGATTTGTCTATTTACAAACTTACTAAACCCAAATTAAGAAAAAAAATTAATTGACACAATTAAGTAAGGGCTATGAAATAAATATTAGTGTATCTTAGTCACACCCTACACATTCATTATTTAGATAGAAATAATTAACCAACACGTGGTTAGGAATATCTAATGCGTAGGATTTCCTCATGCTGTCTATATACATGCATAACAAATTTGGCTCCTCTCCATCAGAATACAAGCCATAATGAATCAAGGATTCTTGCTCAATTGAAGCTATAAGCATAAGCATAACAATGTGTAAGTGATGTAGGATGCATAACGATCAAATTCATGGAGAAGTGGGATCTTCACGAGCCAAATATGAATACGGATGAATTATTAATTGACCACAGAGAAATAACAATATCTCCCAATCCGAAAGGCGGATTCTAACATATTATATATGAAAATCGCTTATCACGATAGGACGGAGTCAATCATCTTGGCAGAATCCAACAATCCCATCAGTAACACCCATTTTTGATAGTATTTTAGAAATAATCAGCTTTTAGTTTATTTTTAATAATAAAGTTAGAGTCAATTTAGATTAGGAAATAAATTCAATGTTAGAGTCAAATTAGATTAGAAAACAAATTCTATTTTGATTCATGATTTGTTTCCTATATTATAGAGAGTATTTTTAGGGTAGGATTTAATACTTTTCGTTTTTTTATAATTATGGCCTTATTAGGAGTAGGCTTTGTTTTTCTATTTAAGAAGAATGATTATAAACATCATCAATCAGACCACTTTTATCAATAAATTTCTTCTATAATATTTTCTTCATGGATTCCAAGCTCTTCGTGGATTTGGAGATTGTTCTTTGTGGATTCAAAGAACACTCCTTGGTGGATTCCGATATTTATTATTTTTATGTTGTGTTAATTGGTATCAGAGCCTATTTCTCCGATCTGATAGCAGGCGATGAAACCCATGCTACCCTAATTGAGTTCGATGAGTTGAAGACGGGAGTTACTCAGATAAAGACTTCCATAGACAGACTTGCGTTGGCAGTAGACCGTCTGATCCGGGACGAGTTCAAAATCGCGTTGATGGTCGCTAACGACGAGATCCAACTCTGTAAGATAAATCCTACGGTGATGATCGTAGACGCTATCGAAGAAAGAAGAACTATTACGCTAGAGGATTAAAGTATCATTCTTCAACAAAAAGCTTCATGCCGATGATTTCCTTCATAGGATTGGTGAAGTGGATAGATATTTTGATTATGAGATAATCCCAGAAAATTGAAAAGTTAAATTAGTGATTTACAGACTGTTTGTTGGAAAATTTTGTAACAAGAAGAATAGTAAAAAGAATTGTATTTGATTTTATTCTCTCTAACTGCTTAGAAAAAGAATGTTTACAACTCTCTCAACTCTCGATTACAATTTGATTTCCTTAATACAAAAGAGAAGAGAATTGATCTGAATCCTCTCCTTTGTTTAAATCTGGGTTCTTCACGGTAGCGATGAGATGCCTCCCTCGAATGCTCGCGTCGAGTTTGCTTCTCGTTGACGATCCAACGTCTTGTTTCACTGGAACAATGATCTTCTCCTCACGATTTGACGTTGTGGAGGACTTGCGTGGCAAGTTTTAGAACTCTGAATGAGTTTGTTTGATCTTAACCGTAATTGGTTAGACAAGCCAAGGATCTCTTCTTTGCTGTCCAAAAAGAAGGATCAAAAAGCCCCTTGACCGGATCTCCCTTCGTGGCTGAGAAAATCCGATCCTTAACTCTGTTGAGTTTGTTGATATTTATAGGGGGATTAGGGGGTGTAACCACCTCCTTAATTCGCTCCTAATTGGGGCTAATGGGATGTAACCGCCCCTAAGATCACTCCTGAGTGGAGTTGTGATCCCCTCAGATTGTGGGAAACGGTTTTGAAACCGTTCAGCTCGTGTTTGAACGAGTCAAACGCAAAATCTGCGTTTGAACGCAGTGTTTGCAAGCTCGAACGCAGTGTTTGGAGGCTCTGACGCAGTGTTTGGAGGCTCTGACGCAGTGACTGGAAACTGCGTTGGCATCCTGCTGGAAGCTGCGTTGGGCAGCGGTTGGAACTACGTCTGGCAGCGGTGGGAGCTGCGTCTGACAGTGGTGGGAGCTGCGTCTGGCAGCGGTTGGAGCTGCGTCTGGCAGCGGTTGGAGCTGCGTCTGGCAGTGATGATGAGCTGCGTTGGGCAGCGGTGATGAGCTGCGTTTACCAGTGATTTGGAGCTGCGTCTGGCAGCGATTAGAGCTGCGTTGGGCAGCGGTATAGAGCTGCGTTGGACAGCGTTTGGCAACGGCTCTGAGCTGCGTTTGCAGCGTTTGGAGCTGCGTTTGTGCTGCGTTCGTGGCTATGAACGCGGTGCGTCTTAATGCTGGTACGCGGGGAGGACTTCCACGTCTTGGTTTGAAGAGACCGTCGATTTGTAGTCTCTTTCTGTTATGTGAAGGCTGTTGATTAGAGCTTTCATCAGTTGTCGTGAAGGTCGTCAGATTGTAACCTTCAGCGATTTACGTGAAAGTCTTCAAATTGTAGCCTTCGGGAAGTCGTCAGATTGTAACTTTCATCATCGGTGTCTGATAGGGGATAAGCTATCTATTGTGATTTTTAGACAGCCTACACAGACTTAACGGAAAAGCATCTACATGGTGGGATGAAGTATTGATAAATCGATATCATCAAGGGAATGATCCGGTTCGAACACAGACAAAGATGGTTTCTTACCTTCTAACTATAAAAAATGTTGGGTGTCTTTGAAAGATTCTTTAACCTTAGCCGACACGGTCTGTCTAGTGAAGAAGGTGGAGCGAAAACTTGAGAAGAACGACAAAGAACCTTCATCATTGATGTTTTTAAATAGTTAAACTAATTATGATTATGGCAAAACTAAGAGACATCAATTCATCTCTGAGAAAGAGTCTGGATTTATGAGGAGCACCGAAGAAGCAACAACAAAAACTTTATCAATTATATCAATCATAGAATCAAAGGTATTTAAGACAGAGATTGTCAAGGAGAATGTTTCTCTAACGGCAGACAACACGGCGCTAACCACCGAAAAGAAAGATTCAGCCACCATTAAGATTCATCTTGAGGTTGATGGTGATATGTTAATGAAGAAGGATATTCAGCATGATACTGTGAGTGATGTTACACATATTGATGTTGTCCAGACGAAGGAGAATGATAAATTAGAAAGGAGGTAATTAATTATATGTGTGAGTTATTTGGTGGAGGGCTCGAGGCAAATGAGATGAAAGAATTGTGTATGGAGTATGAAGGAGAACTTTCTTCTCTGAAAGCAAAGGTTGTGAATAATTTTAAGAAGATTTTAATGATACTTCCAATAATATAATATGAGAAGCAACATGGAACATATTTGGAGGAGTCTTTCAAGTCATCTGTAGATCTACATGTCGTTAGTCACATTAAAATAATATGAAAAATATTCATCCAAAGTTTGATTCAGAAGAAGCCCTAGCTAAAAAGGTGAAAGAACAAATAAAGAAAATCAATGCTAAGTATAAGGCGGATACTGATTAATGCAGAAGAAGAAAAAAAATTATCAAGGAAGTTGTTATTCAAACAAATATAAGCTCGGTGTCGAGCTTCTTTCAATAAATGGAGACTGATGTAGGACGCATAATGATGAAATTCATGGAGAAGTGGGATCTTCACGAGCTAAATACAGATACATATGAATTATTAATTGACCATAAGGAAACAACAATATCTCCCAATCCGAAAAGCAGATTCTAACATATTATATAATATAGAAATCGCCTATCACGACGGGACAGGGTCAATCATCTTGGCAGAATCCCACAATCTCATCAATAACATCCGTTTTGACAATATTTCAGAAATAATCAGCTTTTAATTTATTTTAGTAATAAAGTTAGAGCCAATTTAGAATAGGAAATAATTTCAATGTTGGAGTCAAATTAGATTAGGAAACAAATTCTATTTTGATTCATGATTTGTTTCCTCTATTATAAAGAGTCTTTTTAGGGTAGGATTTAATACTTTCTATTTAATTGTAATTATGTTCTTATTAGGAGTGGGTTTTGTTTTTCAATTAAGGGGCTGTTTAGTTCGTTTTTTAACTCGGTGGAAAAGTTTTACACCGTCTCCACATCAGATTTTTTGTGGTCACGTAGGATATAAGTTTTCCGTCGGGTTTTTTTTCCCATCTTTGGTTCGCTAGAGTTGAAACTCGGTGAAAATCGCTGCCACATCAGATTTTTTCTCTCCCCCAATTCCTTCCTCAACCTTGTGAAATCGACGAAAACTGCAGCCACGTCGGTTTTTTGCCATATAAACAAAAGTTTTTCTTTTTTTCCATGCGAACCAAACACAAGAAAAATAAATACATTGGTTTCCCACCATTTTTTGTGTGAACCAAAGCGAAACAATCTATTTCTTGAAAAAGTTTGGAAAACTCAAAACTTGTGTTTTTGTACATGGAAATGCATTTCCTTGTATCTAGGAAACAAACCAAACAACCCCTAAGAAGAATGAATGTAAAACTCATGAATGAGACCACTTTTATCAATAAATTTCTTTTATAATATTTTTTTCGTGGATTCAAAGCTTTTCGTGGATTCGAAGATTGTTCTTTGTGGATTCAAAGAACACCCCTTAGTGGATTCCAATGTTTATTACTTTTGCGCTGCGTTAGTAAGAAAGACAGTATCATCAAAGCCAAAAACAAAAACCCAAAAACTTACCACGAGGAGGGGTGTATGTAACAAGAATATAGCATAAATGGTATCTTGCATTTATGTGTTAGTTGTTCTCTAATCATATAAAAGCTTCAAATTTCTACTTCAAATGCGATCCCAAACAATACAAGCAATAGAGTAGAACTTATTGACAATAATTATAGAATAAAGAACTGAATATTTAAAATCTAACCTCGCATATCAATAGCTCTGAAACCTCCATTACGAGATTGAATCAGCTCCAAACTTTCAAACGAGAGTAAGTTCCAGCCAATTCCAGTAAATTCTAAGCAACGAGTGGTTGATTGATAAATTGGTTTCAACGAGAAGAAATAAAAGCAAATACACGGAAAACAAATTAGATAATGCAACAACAGAATTTGCCATTTTGGGTCTTGGAAATCAATTAAGAGGAATAAGAAAAATCTAAAAGAAATCTTTGGGAAATAGCAAAAGAAACAAACCTTAAGTAATATTTCGTTATTTTTTGTCGTTTTTCTGAAGAAATGGAACTAGGGTTTTCCATTTATGCGTCTTTTGTACTTCGAAAGGAGCTGATCGGATTTTTCCCTTTTTTTCCCTTTTTTTTTATTGGGATATAAATTTTTTGATGAAATGATGAAGAAATTTTCAAAACCGACCCAAATCATGTTTTTATTTTCAAAACCAACCCACTTTTTTTTATAAAAATCGACTTACTTTTTGTCACGTCAGCTTAATCTCATTTCCTAATTAGTCAGGGTTGCCAACCCCGACTATTTAGGACAGCAAAACCAGGTTTAAGGCTTCTAATTGGGGTTTAACAATCTCCTAAACAGTCGGAGTTTGCTAACCCTGACTGTTTAAGAATGAGATTAAGCTGACGTGATAAAAAGTGGGTCGATTTTGATAAATAAAAAAAAGTGGGTCGGTTTTAAAAATAAAAACATGGTTTGGGTCGGTTTTGAAAATTTCTTCATGAAATGATAGGAAAAGGAATCTGACAATTTATTATCTTATTAAGGATAGACCCCTGTAGCTCTCGTTGTAACAAATAAAGCCCTCGAGTAAATTCTTTTTACAGACAAATTTTCAAAACCAATCTTTTTGCAAAAATATTCCACAAAAACGACATGTTTTAACTTTAATTACCAAAACCGACCTAGTTTCAGCCTCTGAAGTCTCGTGAAGTTTTGTTGCGTAAAAAACTTCACAAGAGTTCAATTCCCGTGAAGTTTTGGAACTTTTTTTTCGTCAAAACCGAGCCAGTTTCAGCCTTAAAGCTGAAACTGGGTCGGTTTTGATAATTAAAGTTGAAACAGGTCGTTTTTTAAAAATAAATTTCAAAAATGTTTTGTTTTGAAAATCTATCCTTCTTTTTACTCTTGGACCCTAGGTGCGGATACATCACAATTGTTAATATTTTTTGGCTCTTAAAAGAGCAAAAAAAAAAGTGTTTATTTGCACCAATCTAATTATAGGAGGGTCTATTTATATCTGAGTGACACTAGAGGAGGTTTATTAGCACTAACCAGTATGTAAAGAGGACGACAAAGGCATTCGGGTTATTTTGTAGATGGACCTCTGAAGATTTATTTTAATACAGATAGATCCCAACTCAAAATCTATTAACAAGGTCCGCGGGAACAATGGACTTAAAAAGATTAATTTTAGCGATTATATGATGGGCCTATCTACATTTTTAGCCCAAAGTTGTATGGATCTCAAAAACTAATCGTAGCTAGTCCATAATCTTTATACTGTATTTGTGTATAATAAGAAAGATACGTATTCTAGTTTGACAAGCATATCCCCTGTCAATAATGTGCGGGCATGCGGCACAATCTTAACTAAGTGAATAAAAGGACAAAGAACTCACAACCAATAATTCATTTACCTTTTTCCAATTATTACTAGTATATTGGTGCATGACACAAGGCATGAAAGACTGTAATTATCGAATTTTTAAGGGAATAAATGGTATATTAGTTTTTTTTTCTTTTTTTATCTTTTCCTAGTGTGAGGGCATCCCCCCCCAAGTGTGAGGGAAATTTTGGTAAAATTATGGCTAACTCTTAAGGGAATAAATGGTATATTAGTTTTTTTCCTTTTTTTTTTTTTTTGCTCTTTTCCTAGTGTGAGGGCATCTCTTTGTTTTCCCCCTCTAAGTGTGAGGGAATCTTTGGTATTCTAAAATTGTGGCTAACTAAAAGTAAGGATTTTTCTTCATATATATATATATATATATATATATATATATATATATATATATATATATATATAAGATTAGAAACTTAGTGATTATTTAGCAATTTGCAAAAAAGGATTCAACTATTTATATTTCTTTGTTTAAAACACCTTCTATTTTTATTTGTACGTCAAACGTTAAAAATTACGAGTGATCGAAGACCAAATGCATTGCAAAGAGCAGAGAATCCAAGGGCCTGTTTGGTATTGCTGGAGCTTATAATAAGTTGTTTGTACAATAAACTTATAGAAACAACTTATACAATTGTATATCATATGACTAAGTGTTAATCTCATTCCAGGAAATCACTCATGTCTCAAATGAAATTTATGCCAACCTGATCCAACCTCAGGAGGGCCGAGTCAAAAAGGCATCATCACTCGGGCCCTGCTGCTAGAACCAACTTAGTGCATTTTCACTCGATTGACCAAGTAGAGAAGCTCCCTCATTCAGAATGCCCGAGTTGAAGGGCGTCTTTTTCTAGGCTTCCCACTAGAAACCGATATGAAATGTGGTCTTTCTGGAACCCATCGATGATAGCCGGTCACCATCACATCAGATGCACGATCGAAATCATCAGTACACCATCATCGAAGTCTTAACGACTCATTGGACCATGTCAACATATGAACTCCGTGTCACTGTCGCATTAATCACAAAGATAACTCGAACCATCTACTGTAGACACAAAGTATCAATTGAATAAGTCGACTGGTTGGACTCAGTTAAAATTACACAACTACCCTTCTGGATCTACTATAAATAGGCACATTGCCTATTGCATGGAGGTAGGCAACTCTCACACTACAACATACAACATTCACACTTTCTTTCCTCCACCTAAAGTCAATATTAACCTGACTGTCGGAGGAACCATCGGAGAACCCAACTCCAATCCTCTTACGTATTCTTTGTACACATGATCGAAGTCTCTGCTCAGTAATCAAATCATCCAAGAACATTGAAGGACCCTAAACTCTCCATAACTCACACTAAACCCTACCGTCAAATATCTGACATCAACAAATAATATATTAAAAATAGCCGTTTGGTAATCAAATATCAAAAGATGCTTCAATAAATAATTTAGGTGTTTGACAAAACTATGCTTAAAGATTATTGTCAAAAAAATAAAAACCATATGCCGCACATAAACTTAAAAAGAAGCGGATGTTGCTTTCAAAAGTACCACAAAAAGATTGCTTCTAAAACACAACTTTAAACTATAAATAATTTCAATAAGCATGCAAACAATATTAATAAATATCATAATTGACCTATTGTAAATAAAAAAAATGCAAAAACGCTCTAAAAAAATACAATACCAAACTAGCCCCAAGTTTTCCACTCAGCTTCATTTAACAGATGTTTATCATTGTTTAATTCATAGAAATATAAAAAAAAAATTATTAGCCCATTTATCATCATTCAACGTCACCAGATCATGAGCGCGTCCGAAGGCCCATTTATTAGTCTACCGAACGTCCAAACCCCATTAGCCCAATCCAACGCCTATACACTGACCAATTTAGAGTCCGCAAATCTTGTGTCTTCCTCCTCAGACAACAAATGAAGACAAAAACGCACAACTGAAAAATCTCGAGCGAAAAAAAAAGACACAGAGAAGAGAAGAGAAAAGTTGTCTTAAAATTACAGCAATCCTCAGTTGTTCATCAATGGCGAGCATCTCCTCAGCCCTCGCCATCTCCCGCTCTCCATTCCCCTTAACTGCCCACTCCTCGCGCTTCAAGGTCTCCTCTCTCTCTCTCTCTCTCTCTCTCTCTCTCTCTCTCTCTCTCTATCAAACAATTACCAAAAGTTTTCAAACAGAAGATTACTAATCTTTGCTTGGATTCCTTTGTTGTTTCAGAGAGCACCAGTAATTTCCATCAAGTGCAGCTCCGACCCATCTCCTGAACCCGACCCTGAGGCCCCATTAAAGGGTTCTTCTCTCTTGGGCATTTCCACAAACAGTTGGTGTGCTGGGCTCGGGACCTTGGGATTTCTTGAAACTGGGTACCTGAGCTATTTGAAGCTCACGAATTCTGAAGCTTTTTGCGCTGTTGGAGGGGGGAGCTGCAGGGATGTGCTCAACAGTGATTACTCCTCTGTTTTTGGTATCCTGCCTCTTCCCTTTGTCTGTCTGTGGCTGTTAATTTTTGTAAGAATTTAATTAGGATTTCTAAATGAATAATTCTTGCTGCCAAATTATAAATGACTACTGCCTATGGACGATTTTACTATGAACTTCTATAGATTGCTAAAACATCTTGCTTCAGTATCTAAAGAGCTTGATATCGACGACAACGGAGATGCCACTCAAAACAACCCCACACGGTGATCTACTCATTAGGAAATAAAGCGGTTAGGAGAAGTGATAAGGTTACAATTAATAGGGCAAAGAGGACTAGAGATAGACCTGGTGGAAAGCAATTAAAAATGATATTGTGATAGTTAACTTAACGGAGGAGATGACCCATAATAGAACTGAATGGGAAAAGTAATAGCATTCATGTAGCCAACCCGAAAAAATTTGGGATTAAGGCTTTGTTATTGATGCTGCTGTGGGTTTTCTCGAAAACTAGAGATATTTGACCATTTAACTCCTTATATTTGATATTGCAACTTTATGTTTAAACTCCAGTAAATTCACCGAGTGAGCTTAGCTCAAGCAGTGCTGCCACTTCCTTCCTTGTAGGGGTTTATGGGTTTGAAATTCCCCATCTAAATTGTGCGAAACAATTTTTTAGTTAATATATAGACATGCATCAACGCAGGCTGGTTACGTAATGACTCGAGTTTATGACATAAAGCCGCTCATCGTAATCTGTGAGGACACTTGTCTTCATTAATGTGCAGAACTGTAATTTTTTTTTCTTTTTTATGGAGGTTTCTTTATCCTAGTGTAATATTTTTTTTCCATCACGAGAATTCTTATGATATAAGTTTTTATCAGTCTTATAAAAAAATCCATTAAATTACTAAACTATAGCTGCTTATGTCATCATCCTTTTCCTGTTTAATGCATTCATTCTTAGTTTCCTATAGCTGATTTCATTGTTGGTATCTCCATTTAAGAAGGACTAGATCACTAGAAACAAGTGTGTACTTCTACAAGTCTCAGACAAATGAATGAACTGGGGAATCAGAGCACCGGATTCCTACTGCTTGTAGTCGATTGACACTGTAATAGCTAAAAAGAAAAGAAAGAGATTAAAAGCACATCCATTAGTTGTCTTTTGCATGTCATATTCATGTTATGAGGATATTTATGCATGCCTTATTACATACAAAGTTGCATATTTTAGGATAAGAAAATGGAAAAAACTGGATTATATAGAAAGAAAGAAATGAAAGCATACAATCCTTCCAAACAAATTCCTGGTTTCCCCATTGTGGGTAAGCAGGCATGGAAGTGTGGCACTCAGAATTTTACCTTTATTAGGTGTATATTTTGGTCTCTTACTGATTGCTAAGTCTGATAAGATTTAGATGTTCTACAAGGATTTCACTGATGTTAATTTTTCAACAAAATCCTAAATAGCCAAAGGACGCTTGCTTTGGAAATTATAGAAAACTAGTTGTTTGCACTAGTTATGTGCTGCTTCTTTGATCTGTATTTGGTAATATGTGTTTTCTATTCTGATAACCACTTGGTTTTCTTGTCAATATGAACACTATCTAGTTTTAACTCGCAAGTTTCTAACATTCCTCTCTGCAAGTCATGGAAACTGCCTTTGTCTTCACCATCTTATCAAATATAAAAAATAGCTAAGATGTTATCTTCACAGTTTATAACTTGTGATTATTTGTTGGCTTTTCATATGGTTCAAATATCTATATATGCAGGTGGCGTGTTTTTGAAAGAGGGTTCATGATTGATCGTTTTGCATTTGCCAGGTGTTCCTCTGCCAGTGATCGGTATGATGGCGTATGGTTTTGTTGCACTACTTTCTCTAGAGCAGACCCGAAAGAATTTGCTCTCTGTAGTTGGTGAAACTGATATTCGCCTGATTTTGCTTGGGACTACTACATCAATGGCAACAGCAAGTGCTTATTTTCTGTATCTTTTAAGCACAAAATTAGCTGGGTCATTTTGTTCATACTGCTTTATGTCAGCTATTCTATCCTTCAGCTTATTCTTTATTACTCTAAGGGTATGGATTCTTCTTTTAATGCCATTATTTTTTTAATAGATTTTCCTCTTTGTCGAGTATCATTGCATCATAATTCCATTAAAATCTACTTTTGCACTATGTATAGGATTTTGGCTTGGAAAATATCCAAAAGGCAATGGGTATACAGTTAGTGACTGCACTTGTAATTATAGCTGCTTTGAGCACTTCATATATGGATGTACCTCAATTTTCCAGGTGTGTTTTTATTTCTCATGCTTCTTTTCCTATATCAAATTTATGACAGTCTCCATTCTACTTGCGCGGTTACTAAGAGTAAACCTATTACCCCTTACCCGCTTACCCTACATCATTTATCTGTTTCTTCCAACAGCAGGAGTAATTTTGTACCTCGATGTTTCAATTTTTTTCCCTCTTAGGAAAATCTGTCGCATTTAAGAATAGTGATATAAGAACTGAATAAGTTGCGTATATGCCCTGTTTAGAAGATCTGGTTTACTATGAAAACATAGTTGTTGGCACTAAAAAATACCAAGGAATAAAGCAAGGTTGAACCTCGCTATAAGCATGACGAGACTCATGATGATGAACCTCATCTCAGCCAATGAAGCCCATCATGATGATGGACGTTATTGAAGACGAAGTTCGCCTAGAGACAAAAATCCTCTAGAAAAAAGATGAAGCCCATCCAAGAGACGAAGTCCATACGCAAACGAACCTCGTCAAACGTCATCTCACTCCTCAAAAAGACGAACTTCGTCATTGAAGACGAAGTTCGTCATTGAAGATGAAGTTCATCGTTGTCATTATTGACGAACCTCGCGCATAGCCGAACCTCGTCTGTCATAATTTTCAGAGGCTACATTTAAGGAGGGTTATGACCAATAACTCACTCATTTAAGGAGAGTTAATGACCACTAACTCACCCATTTAAGTGGGAGTTAATGACCACTAACTCCCTCATTATAAGAGGAGTTAAAGCCCATTAACTCACTCCATAATGGTCCTAAGCCTATAAATAGGCATGATCAACATGAAAGAAGGGGGGAGATTAAGAGGCTAGTCAAAAAGCCTATCTCTCCTCCACTCTCATGGATCTTCATAGATTATCGGCTAATTATTTGGTCTTGGAGCGTTGAAGCTCATAACAAGCATGACGATGGTCATTACAATGACGGACCTCGTCTCAAACAACAAAGTTTGTCGTTGGAAACAAGATTTGAAGCGCGTCAATGAAGACGAAGCTCGTCAGACGAAGTCAAAGTTCGTCAGAAGAAGCTCGTTATACTGCAAAGCTTGCCTCATAAGACGAACCTCGCTGTATATTGTGGCTCATCCAATCTGACGAACTTCGCCATGCATCGAGGCTCGTCGTCCACAGAAGATCCAGCTGTAATGGATCTGAAGACTTAGTTAGCCACGTGGGCTAAACTTCAGGAGCACGTTACTCCCCATTAACCAACGTGGGCAGAATTGAATGAGGCAGTTACGCCGTCTACCCCCAATTCAAGCACATCAGTTACGTGCTATGAACTCTATAAATAGCCATGAGCGGCTATGAGGAGAGGACTTTTGAAAGATTTTTGGCCATCACGTGAAGGGAGATTAGAGTCTGCATTCTCGTGATCTAAGCCATTGTCAGAAGCTTTGTGATCTTTTTCTGATAGTCAACGGGAGGCAACTTCGGCTTGAGCATCGAGAGAAACATCTTTTCGCTACCAAGAACTCACTTTTAAACAAAAGAGAAGTCAAATCTATCTTCTCTTTCTCTGTAATCAAGAGAGAGTGATTATAAAATGTTCTTACCAAGTGATAGGACTCATTCTTAAAATAAGAATCAATCAACTTTAATTTTTCTAAATGTTCTTTCTGACGAACTAGTGGCGACGCAATCAGATCAGATCGTGGTGGGAACCGAGGTCGAAACTCTTGTCATCGAGTTCGATCAATCCAAGTATAATGAGTTCCTCTCCTCTGGAACTTCGAGTCCCACGAAGGCACGAAAGTGCCGTAGAGTCTCTTATGAGACTTCAGTCCATGTGGCTTCTGATGATTCAACTCGAGTTAGTCTCGAGGAGAAATCTTTACCTCCTAAAGAAAAGGTTCTGAAAACTAGCCGTCAGACTAAGTGGTGGGTTGTTGAGCAACCTCGTAAAACATTAGTTGCTGCTGTTGAGCAACCTCGCCAAACTTTGGCTACTGCGGAACCCGCTGTTAAGCCGCTTTCCAGACGTGCAAGACAACGTCGACGACATAATCAGGCTCGCCGTAAGGCTCGAGCCTTGGTCTCGTTGGACGGTTTCCACTATCGGCCACGAGACAACACGTCTAAGTCCCACAAGTCTGCTGAAGGTCAATTAGCTGTAGTGCGTCAAAATGACGAACCTCACTCCTGTATCCAAAGTGCTAGAATGACGAACCTCGTCTTTAACACGAGGCTCATCGAAACAACATGCCTCGCCCATGCATTCAAATATGTTCGGCTAACGAACCTCACTTTCAAAACGAGGCTCGTCCAAAACAACCGGTGCAAATTTGCTCTGCCGCTCAGAGTAGGAAGACCCAGGCTCGACGATGTGACGAACATCGTCGAAAAGATGAATCTCGCCTTCAACCTCAGACTAGCACTGTTACAAAGAAACATCAAGGGTCCAAGACGAGGTTCGACCTAGATGACAAATCCATCCTTGGAACTAAATTCGTCCGATTAACGAACCTCACATGAAATACGAGGTTCACCCCCCGAACCAGGTTCGTCTGAATATCAAAGCTCGCATGAATGATGAGGCTCACCCAACCAACGAACCTCGTATCACACATGAGCCTTGCCCAAGCATCCGAGTGTGCTCAGACGACGAACCCCGTCTTCAGCATGAGGTTCGTCCAGCCAACCAGGCTCGCCAATTTTTAACACTTAGAGATTCTTGCGCATGCATAAACAAGCTATCTGAGTTAACAGGGGTGGTCATGTTACTGATCTCTGTGATTACCTGGTTCGTAAGCGCATTATAACCAGATAAAATCAAATTGCAGTTATGAGAAACTTATCTCCTCAGTGCTAGCCAAATGCCAGTGAGGTGACTCAACACCAAGGTCCTCAGTCTTCAAGCGATTGTCTGAATCGTCAACAGTTTCGTCGTCCAGAAGAAGACGCTTACGCCACAGAAATCGGAAGGAACCTGTGAAGGTTACTGTTAACATGATTAGCAAAGTGAAAGGCGAAGAGTCAGCTAGTCCTTATTCTTCTGACCCTGAATTTTCTCCGGGGATGAAATATTTGGTCACTGAGCGAGAATGTGTCTATCAGCACACTCGTGCCCGTACTGGTTCGATAATTCCGGTTGATTACCGATATTTAGCAGATGAAATCAATGAAAAGGTTGAAAACTCTGCCATTGCAAATTCTCAGCTATCTAGCACCGATCAAAGTGAGAAAGTGAGCACTCACATGGCTGGGAATGAAGAAGAAATGAGAAGAAGACTGGAAGAAGAACACGCTGCTCTCCTCCAACAAGAAGAAACCATCAGACGCTTGGAAAACATAATGGGCAAACTCCTCAAGGAGAAGAAAAAGAAGAAAGCTACTGTTGAATCCTCAGAATCAAGGCACCGACGACCTTTACCCAGTGCTCGAGAATCTAGTCGTCGAAATCAAGATGACGATAATGAAGAAGATGAGGAAAATATTTTTGATATTCACTCTAAATCATCCGAAGCTGAGTCTAACCCGCATAAGAATGACCGAGATTAGAAGTTGTACGATTTTCAGAAGCAGCTTAAGGCTTTGAAGCTTCAGAGAAACTTCGGAGAACTGGGGATCGTCAGGCCATACCCTGCCAAATGGGACGTCGCTTCCTATCCTCCAAAGTTTAAGCCACTCAATCCTGTGCAGTTCGATGGTAAGGGTTCTCCTACCCAGCATATTTATTACTATCAGGCGCAAACTAGACACATAGTAGGAAATGATCCAATTATGACTCGATTTTTCATTAGTACCCTCAAGAGGGTTATTTTTGAATGGTTTCGCAGATTGGAGTATGGATCCATCACTTGCTGAAAGGACATGGAAAGACCCTTCATGGCTAGGTTCTTCGACGATGACACAGAAGTATCTATGATCACCTTGCTAGCTAAAAAGCAGAAGACAGAGTGCGTAAGTAACTTTATCAGGAGATTCAGGAACCGATCACTGCATTTCTGTGATCAGGTTTCCAAGGTCACTCTCATCGAGATGTGGCGAAGCAATCTCTCCATTAACATTTTGTCCAATATAGGCGCTGTTGAGGCTCGCTCATGGAAAGATTTAATCTGCCAAGGAGAACAAGTCGAGAGCATGCTCAAACGTATAGATGCTGAAGAGCCATGTGAATTTCAAAAAGGTGAGGATCAAGACAACCTCACCCCACTAACTTATGTAAAAGGGAAAGATACTTTAGCGGTGAAAACCACTTCTTCCCCTAAATCTTCGTCAAAGCAGAAGAGCAAATCTTCGGATAACCGCTTTCAGCAGAAGTACGACTTCTAAGATGAGCAAGTCGTCCCGATACTCAAATCCTTGATCAAGGTGAAAAAGATTAAGCTCCAACAATCGATGCGACCTAAGAAGATGTCGAGAATGGACGATCTCAACTATTGTGTGTACCACAGGATGATTCATCATCTCACCTCTAAATGCTACATACTAAAAGATAAAATCCAAGCTTTATTGGATGCATGTGTCTGGTTTCTTCGCAAAATCATATATTATCCCGATCTGCTCCACAAATATTATCATGTTAATGAATACCTCTGATAGTTAGTTTCTTCCAAATTCGCCCACTAATTCTTTTCAATAGGATGACGAGACCACAAAATACTATCAAGTTAATGATTACCTCTGATAGTTAGTTTCCCCTAAACTTTCATCGTCAATCCTCTTTAATAGGATGACGGGACCACAAAATACTATCACGTTAATGATTATCTCTGATAGTCAACTCTTACCGCACTTAAAAATAATTTGTTAAGTAGTGTTCTACCATACGATAAGCACCTACTTATCACTCGATCAAGATAGTGATCTACCATGCGATGATTCACTGTTGGTCTTTTCCGAACGTTCCATTTTCTTAGAATGATCGAAGATAGTGACCTACCATGCGATGCGTCACTATTCTTATCACAGTCGTTATACTCCCATATCACTGAACGACTTGATTTTTCTTGCCAAGTCATGTCCTACCATGCGATGAGCACCTACTTGTCTTTGGATCAGGATAGTGATCTATCATGCGATGATTCGCTATCTGATCTTTGCTGAATGTTCTATCTTCTTAGAATGATTACAAATAGTGGTCTACCATATGATGTGTCGTTATTCTAATCACAGTCGTTATACGTTCACGTCACTAAACGACTTGATTACCTCCACACCGTTATTTCTGCAAATGACGTTTGTTGATAGTAGCCTATCAAGCGATGAGTCCCTATCTATCATTTGTTTCCAAATAGTGACCTATCATGCGATGAGTCGTTATTCATCAATGACATCACCACACCCCAGCAGGCCTACCATGCGATGAGCTTCGCTTTCAAAACACCAGGTTGAGTTGTTATAATGGACAACACAATCAAACTCGATTATGACTTAACCGTTGTAATCATGTTCGAACACTTAATCCAACGCTTTGAATGGCTAAGGAGAGAAGAAATCTTAGCATTAAGCCTAAAAGAAACTTCTCGACAACTTATCATGCTAAGGATAAAAACATGACTAGTCCAACTCAAACGGCAGTTAGTAAAGATACATCAAGTCCGTTGATAGCTGAGGTTTTATCAAAAATCCTAAGTCCTGATTATCAGTCCCACATGGGTCTGACGAAGTTCCCACAGAATGACGAGACTACAAAAATAGTTGAACCTCATCCCAAAGCATCCAAGCTCGTCACGCAAACTAAGCTCGTCATAGTCGAGAACGTTCAAAGTATTTCAGACCTCATACAACCCAATTTGGGTCTAAAAACTTTGAAGGGGGTCTTGTAGACACTAAAAAATACCTAAGAATAAAGCAAGGTTGAACCTCGCTACAAGCATAACGAGGCTCGTCATCATGATGAACCTCATCTCAGCCAACGAAGCCCATAAATAGAGTCAAAGTTCGTCATTAAAAATGAAGTTCGCTTAGAGACGAAAATCCTCTAGATGATGAAACTCATCCAACAGACAAAGTCCATCTGCAGACAAACCTCGTCAAACAGTGCCTCATCCCTCAGAAGATGAAGTTCGTCATTGAAGATGAAATTCGTCGTTATCATTATTGATGAACCTCGTGCATAGCCGAACCTCGTCTGTCATAATTTTCAGATGCTACATTTAAGGAGGGTTAATGACCACTAACTCACCCATTTAAGGAGAGTTAATGACCACTAACTCACCATTTAAATGAGAGTTAACGACCACTAGCTTCCTCATTTTAAGGGGAGTTAGAGCCCATTAACTCACTCCATAATGCTCCAAAGCCTATAAATAGGCAAGATCAATATGAAAGAAAGGGGAGGGGATTCAGAGGCTAGTCAAAAAGCCTATCTCTCCTCCATTCTCATTAAGCTTCATAAATCATTATCATCGGCTAATCATTTAGCCTTATGGGCACTAAAAATACCAAGAGACAAAAGAGTGTCGAGGCTCTCAATGATGAGGTTCATCACGATGGCGAACCTCATCTCAGTCAAAGATGAGGCTCGCCACGCAGCGAGGCTCCACATCAAAGACGAGGTTCACCACGCAGCGAGGCTCCACATCAAAGACGAGGCTCGTCACGTAGCGAAGTTTGACATCAAAAGACAAAGCTCGTCATTGGAAATGAGGTTCGAAGTTCTTCATTTGAGGAGAAGATCGTCAATGAGGACGAAGTTAGTCAAAGGAAGTTCCTAAGACTTGCTACGCAATTGGACTCAGTTATTGAAGACAAAGTTCATCAGTGAAGACAAAACTTGTTAGACGAAGTCAGTGAAGATAAAATTTGTTAGGAGAAGCTCACCATACTGTGAGGCTGGCCTTACTAGATGAACATCGTCGTGCATTGAGACTCATCTAATCTGACGAACATCGTCGCGCAGCGAGGCTCGTCATCCACGTGAAGTTCGGCCGTAACGGTCACGAGGACCCGATCAACCACGTGGGCTAAATCTCAGAAGTCGGTTACGCCCATGACCCCACGACTATAGCACGTCAGTTACGTGTTAAAGCTCTATAAATAGTCGTAAGCAGTTATGAATAAGGGGGGCATCATTAGAGATCCCAAGCGAAGCTCTTGTGCGCAAGTCTAAGACCCGAACTTTGGTCCCTACAGCCTAAGCCATTGTCAAAAGCTCTTGCGATCTGTTTTTGATCGTTAACGGGAAGCAATCTCGACTCAAACATCGAGTGAAGCATCCTCTCGTCACCTAGAACCCACTTTTAAACACAAGAGAAGTCAAATATATCTTCTTTTCCTCTGTAATCGAGAAAGTGATAGGAACCCATTCTTATAACAAGAAGCAATCTAACTTCAATTTTTCGAAATCAATAGTATTATCATAGCATAATATTAGTTTCATTGTAAAATTTGGCTGTGATAGGATCTCTTAGATGGATAATCGAGAAACATACAATAATTTGATGGATGCCATAATTCGATCTGGGCTCTTAATTTGCAAGTAGCAGTGTACAATAGTTTTAAGTTATCACTTAGCTAGTTGGATCTAGTCATTCACTATTATGCCTTGTTTTGGTACACAAGAATGAGTGAGAATGAAATGCTCATTTCCACTCTTCATGCATACCAAACACATCTTTTTAAAAGCTAGAATGATCATTCCCACTTCTCATTCATTATTCCCACTCACTTTATGTGTGAATGAGCATTCCCAATGCGATGTTATGGAATGTCATTCCCACTTAAGTGAATAAAAAATTTGAAATAATATCTTGATTGTTTAGTAATTACCCATAACAAAAATAAAAAAGATCTTTATTCCCACTTCATTCTTTAATGGCATCAAAAGTAAGAATGAGTATGAACATTCCCCACATTGATTCCATTCCATCCCTTATTTCACTTCATTCTCACTTGACATGATTCCTACTTACCAAACAAGTCGTTAGTGGATTGCATTTGACATCTAAAAGTAAACTTTGTTACACAAATACACATGAAGATTGAGAGACTTTGTTACTTCTGAAGGACTGAGAATCGAGTCCTTCCTAGTGGCAATGATGGTGTATCCTTCTTTGTGGGAATGAGGATTGAACTTAAATGCATATATTGGAGTAAGCGTACTAAATTGCTATTGGGTTATAGTCTATAAAAATTTTATTTACGTACTATTAAGACGGTACTGATAAAATAAATTACAACTAGGGGCATAACCCATGAAAATCAGAAATTTTGAACCATGTATACTAAATTGCTATCGGGTTGAAGCGGACCAAAAAAAGGAGAAAAAAGTGGTTATGAAAATCTCAAAATTTGAAGCGTTCTTAATAGTCATTGGGATGAAAAGGACAAAATAGGACAAAAAGTGGATTATAGCACACAAACATTGCAAATTTTGAACTACGTGCCAATAGACGAAGCATATAAAAATAAAGAAAATCATGGATTAAAACCTATGAAAATCGAGAATTTTGAATTACATGTACTTAAGTGCTATTAGATCAAACTGAACTATGCGTACTTAATTGCTATGAAATCGTGAAATTTTAAAGTACACATACCTAATTGTCTTTGGCTTGAAATTGACAAATATTGAAAAAAATCGTTCGTTATAGCTAATGAAAATCGTGAATCTTGGAAATGCACGTACTTAATTGTCTTTGAATTTAAATATGCAAAAAACTGACAAAATATATGGTTGTATCTCATGAAAATTAAAAATTTTGAAGTAGATGTATTGAACTGTCAATGGATCAAAGAGGATAAAGTTGGATGAAAATCGTGAATAGCTCATGAAAATTGTATTTTTTAACTGCGTGTCATTAGGTCGAAACAAATGAAAATGAACAAAAAATCACGGCTTGTGAGAAGTTTGAACTATGCATACTTAATTTCTCTTTTGGTCAAAATGGACAAAAATCGTGACTTATGCCTATAAAATTGTCAGATTTGATGTATACGTACTTAATTCTCTTTGGGTTGAAATAGACAAAAATTGACAAACATTGTGGGTAGTAAGCCCATGAAAATTGTGAATTCTAAAGTAAGTGTATTTAATTGTCACTAGGTCGAAATAAGCAAAAATTTTGGGTTATAGCATATGAAATCACGAATTTTGAAATGTTTGTACTTAATTGTGTTTGGGTTGAAATAGACAAAAATGATAAAAATTGTGGGTTATAGGCCATAAAAATTTCGAATTCTGAAGTGTACTTTATTATTATTAAGTAAAAATGAATAGCAAAGTGATAAAAATAATGGATTATAACCCATGAAAAGTACAAAATTTGAACTACGTGCCATTAGGTCAAACCTGATGGAAATGAACAGAAATCATAGGTTGTAGATTATGAAATTTGAGAATTTTGAACTACGGTATTTAATTATTATTGGGTTGAAATGAACAAAAATGAAAAAAATCATAGCTTATATAAACTATGAAATCACAAATGTACACATACTTAATTGTCCTTAAATTGAATTTGACAAAAATACTAGATTATAGCTCATGAAAATCGTGAATTTTAAAGTAACCATACTCAATTGTCATTGGGTCATAATGGACGAGACAAGATCGCAGAATATAGCTGATGAAAATTATGAATTTTGAACTTGGTTCCATTAAGTCGGAATTGATGAAAATGTACAAAAACATTGGTTATAGCCCATGAAATTAGCGAATTTTGAACTGCACGTACTTTAATATCTATTTGGGGGAAATGGGCAAAAATTAACAAAAATTATGAGTTAAAGCCTATGAAATTGTGAATTTTGAAGTACATGTACTTAATTGTCTTTGGTTTGAAATTGACAAATATCATGGCTAGTAGCCAAAGAAAATCACTTCAAAGTACGCAAACGTAGTTGTCATTAGGCTGAAAAGGACAAGATAAGAAAAATCACGGTTTATATCCCATGAAAATTATAAAATTTGAACTTCATGCAATTAGGTCAAAGTATAAGAAAATAAACAAAATGCATATGTTATAGCCTATGAAAATCGGGAAGTTTGAACTATGTGCCATTAGGTTGAAACTGATGAAAATAAACAAAAATCGGGAGTCATAACTCATGAAAATAAGGAATTTTGACCTATGCGTACTTATTTGCTATTTGGTCGAAATAGACAAAAATGAACAAAGAGCCTATAAAATTGCGAAGTTTAAAGCATGCATATGCAATTGCCTTTGGGTTGAAATAGACATATAATGACAAAAAATTGTGGGTTATAGCTTATAAAAATTAGGAATTGTGAAGTAATCGTACATAATTGTCATCGGGTCAAAACATACAAAATTAGACAAAATCGTGAATTGTAGTCCATGAAAAGGACAAAATTTGAACTACGTGCAATTAAGCCAAAACATGTAAAAATAAAATAATTGTGAGTTATAGCACATGAAATTTGAGGTTTTTTAAACTATGTGTACTTAATTCCTATTAGGTTGAAATGGACAAGAGTTCCCATGAAATCACGAACTTTGAAGTAGCCATACTTAATTGTCTTTGGGTTACAATAGACAGAAATTGATAAAAACTGTGGGTTATATCGCATGAGGGTCGCAAATTTTGAAGTCTATGTTGCATGGGTATTGGTGCTGATACTGGTATGAGAACGGTACAAGACAAATTTATAAAAAGTAGAGTACGGGGACATGTCTATATAAATATTTATATACACACATATTATATATTGGAATTAATAATTTATAGAGAACAAGGATCAGAATTAAAATTCCTAAAATATTTTTATGTTTCTTTTATGTGGATTATAAATTGGAAAATCACTAGGTTTTTAACTAGATATCCAAGCAACTCATCATAATTATAATTTAGAACCTAACCTATGTTCAACGAGTTTCAGGAAGTGGATGTGAACTATAGATAATATGTCCAAAAAATGCATGACGATGGTTTTAAATTAAAACATGTATTAAGGAGTGTGTAAGGAGTTTGGGTATGGCTATGGGTACGGGTTTGACTTCAGATTAGATGTACCTAGTTAACATGGTTTGAAGCTAATGCACTCCATTGTCATTAGGTAAAAAGGGCAACAAATGGAAAAAAATTTGTGCATTATGGGCCACAATGTTATGAAAGGTGTGAGCCTCATTGCGCCTTGCGATACGGGATGGTGTCAAAGCACCTCACATCAGAAGGGTAGCACCTTTTTGTGCCTCATAATGCTTCTCACAATGCAAGGCATAGCCTTGTATATTTTTGTTTTTTAATATTTCAATCGGGTATTTATACCCGACAATGCACATCCCTAAAAGGGAAATAAACTCATCAAGTTATTTGCGAGCCCAATTGAGGACCCTGACTTGTTATTGTTTACTATTTTATTGTGCTTTGATATTACTGTTGATTTGACTTTAGATTTGGAAAATTATGAAGTTCGGTACTATGTTGTGTGTTGCTATTATGAATTAAGATCTTATTTTGTTATTTGGTAGTAGATATTATTTATCTTGACATATTTTAATGCGAAAACTTATAAACATGTTCTGACTTCTTTCATGCTTGATTGTCTATGTTGAAAAATTGTGTGATGTGCTCATCGTTCTCTCGGATGAGCGCATCGCATTGTGCATTGTGTATATATATAGAAATGAATTGTGTTCCGCATCGCGTATCATGTATTGATAACACTGGTGGCTCGTGAAAATTGTAAATTTTGAGCTAGGTCGCATTAGGTCTAAACAGATGAAAATAAATAAAAATCGTGGTTTATAGCTTTTGAAAATCAAGAATTTTGAACTACTCGTACTTAGTTGCTATTGAATAAATGAAAAAATAAACAAAAATCATGAGTTATAGTCTATGAAATCACGAATTTTGAAGTACACGTACTTAATTGTGTTTGGGTTAGAGTAGACAAAAATGACAAAATTGTGGGTTATAGCCCATGAAAATCGTAAATTTTCAATTATGCTTACATAGTTATCATTAGGTCGAAAAACAAAAAATTGGATGAAAATCATTAATTATAGTTCATGAAAAGTTACAAAGTTTGAACTACACGATATTAGGTCAAAACGGATGAAGAGAAATAAAAATTATGGGTCATAGCCCATGAAAATTAGGAATTTTGAACTAAGCATACTTAATTGCTGTTGGGTCGAAATAGATAAAGATAAACCAAAATCATGGATTATAATCTATAAAATCATGAGTTTTAAAGTACGCATATTTAATTAGCTTTAGGCTAATGAAGACAAAAATTGACAAAAATCATGTGTAATATCTTATGAGAATAGCAAAATTTTAAAATTACTTAATTTTCATTGGTTCGAAATGGACAAAAACTATGGATAATAGTCCACGCTAATTTCAAATTTCGAATTATATGTCATTAGTTCAAAAAAATAAAAATAAACAAATATCATGGATTATAACTCATGGACATCTAAAATTGTGAATATGCCTACTTAATTGTTATCGGGACAAAATGTACAAAGATGAACAAAAATCACAAGTTATAGCCTATGAAATTGTAAATTTTGCAGTACATGTACTTAATTGTCATGGGTTGAAATGGATAAAAATTAACAAAAATTATGAGTTATAATCCATGAAAATCGTGAAATTTTGAAAGAAGCGTAATTAATTGTCGTGGGGTTGAGACGGACAAAAAATGTGGGTTATATGCCCATCAAAATTACAAATTTTGAACTATGTGTCATTAGGATGAATATGAACAAACATCATGGGTAATCTATGAAAATCGAGAAATTTGAACTGCACATACTTAATTACTACTGGGTCGAAATAGAAAAATAAACAAAATCATGAGTTATAGCCTATGAAATTACAAATTTTGAAGTAGGCGTGTTCAAAATTCAAGATGTTCATGGGTTGTAACTGTTGTTTGACACATTCAAATTAGTGATCAATTCAACCATTAATTGCTCAACAAGAGGATATTTTGTTGAGAGAATAATGGGGAGTGGGCACTGTTATAAATAGTGATAAATAACGGCACAATAGCGGCACTAATAGCGTTAGCGATCCTTTCGCGCTATGTCATTGCCTAATAGCAATGACATATTGTGGAATATGCACTTTTCGCTTGTAAAAGTGGCTAATAACGTGTCATAGCAGTGAATAGCGGGCGATTGCAGGCAAAATCTACTTTTTGACCGCTATTTAAAAACGGTTTGAAGTTTATTTTTTTAAAATTAAACCCGATCCGCAACCACTGCATCCCACCGCCTCCCGCTATTTCTAGCATATTTTCGCCGCCTCTTATAGCATCCGACACCTCCCTTAGCACTTCTCCTCACCTCCTCTCGTCGTGAGCTCCTCCCGCTATAGTCTTCTCACCGCTCAGCTCATCTTCTCTAAGACGACTCCTCTTTAACTCCTCCACCCATCTTTGATATTATGTGATTGTTACATGTCTATTTCATGTTTAGGATCTCTTTAAATTATCAATATGCACTTTTAGATTTTCTAAATTTTTCTTTAATTTTTTTGAATATTTGTATATCTAAATTAGAATGCTATTTGATTTTGCACTTATTACCGATATTTTACCGTAATAGCCCTAAATAGCTTTAGCAATGCCTCACCGTTACATAACGCTATCCACTATCGATAATCTTGTTGGTGAGTTGTTTGAGAGAATATCTCTCAGATATTGAAGCAGTCTTTGAGGGGTGGGAGATGATGAGGTGTAGCCTCTATATATAGTATAGTCTTCTCTTTGAGGAAGAACAACACAGAAAAAACACCAATTCCATTACCGGTGTCCCCTCAAAAACCCATTATAAGTTTCTCTTCCATTTTCGTTTATCGTTTACTGGTATCAGAGCCATAAAAATTCATTCTCTTCCCAAATTTTCTTTTTCTTCCACAGAGATCAATCAAGTCAAAGCCAGGTAGTTCTTAACATGTCCGAGACCCACTCATAGCTTTCTAAGACTACTTGCTAGTTCTTAACATTTCCTAGACCCACTAATAGCTTTCCAGGACTACTATTTTCTATTTTATTTCAAAGTTTGAGTTGTTGGTTCTTGAGCCCACGTGACTCTCTTTCTATTATTGGTTTTTTCTCCACAATTGAAACCAATTCTTCTTCAACTCACACCTCCGAGATCAGCTCTACCTAAGAACTACCGCTCGAGATCAATTTCGCTCGCAATTGCGCTGACCAACTGAGTTCACCAAATCCAAACCGCTCCCATCTCGGATTTGATCCCTGAAGAAGTCGTTGTTCCAATACTTGAAAAAGATCATATCTGACCCTCAATCTTGCTTATCCTCCCAAAATCTACACTGACCACAGCCGATTCAGTCTCAACCAGAGACGCCTAACCTCAGTCGTGATCGGCTCAAGTATTCTTGTTAGATCTACTTGTTTATTCGTTTTTGATCTAATCAATTGTTTCCTTGCTGCAATCTGTGCCTTGTCAAGCTCAACCGATTAGACCTCATCCAACGTCGAGACTGATAGCCTTCAAAATCAGACCAAAGACGATGTTGTCCATGTTGACTCATCTTTGACAATATCTTCTCCGATCATATCCGCTCAGTTTAGAGCTAGCTCGAGTTGGAGTCACCTTCTTTAAAACAAATCCAAACACCTCGTCGTCGGGTTCAATTTTTTTGTTTATTCATATATTATTATTGTTATTTAATCATACTATCTTTAGTATTACTATTAGTAATACACACCTTGATATAATTTTTGTTATCAAAATTGTTTCTCCCAGTCTTTTTGATAAATCCACAGCAAAGAGAAAAAAAGGGTTAAGAGTAGTGGAAGTCGAAAGACAAAAAGGTGAAAAGCCTAATACTCATGTTCATGGAAGATAACTTGATCGAAGTTTTTTGTAACTTACTAGACTTCCATGTACATGTGCAATGCTATAAAAGAAAAATACGATACTGCCTCTGAAGTTAACATTCAACTCCTCTTGCATATGCAAGAGAGAAAATGTCGTAGAGCATATTGATAAGATGATTATCATGACTAAGGACTTATCCATTGCTGGGAACAAAATCGCAGAAAGAATACAAATGACAATCATTTTGAATAGTCTTCCCCCTTTCCTTGTTGTGGCTGCCACCATATTGAGATTGAATTCTGTCATTAAATCTGTCACCGATCTTCCTATACACTAAGCAATAGAACAAGACCTAATAGTCAGTAGGAAAGAACCAAAACTGAACATAGTGCAGCAGGAGATGAATTATGTCTGTCAGAGGCATAATACTAGAAGCTATATAAACCCTAGTCCTAGTAAATCACAACTGCGATGACCGAAATCGCAGTAGTTCAAGAGAAAGAAAATACCCTGTGGAGCCTGCTACAATTGTGAAAAGTTCGAGCATTTTAGGTCCGCTTGCCTACAAGGTGAAAAACAAGAGAATGAGGGAGACTATAAATATCTGGAACAATAGGGTACTAGTAAAAGAGAATTCGTCGGTGTGACGGAATGCTACGCTGCGATGATGGATATCAATGATTGGTGGATCGACTCCGGTGCGACAAGGCATATCGCAAAGGACACGAATGGAGTCATTGAGTTCATCGAGCTAAAGAAAGAAGAATAGAGAATTTAAATGGGAAATAATACTATTTCGATGTAGAATATATTGGTTCATACATATTGGATGTTGGGGACAGTGTTTTCGTTCTCAAAGATGTGTTTTACATGCTAAAACTTCAGCGCAAGCTGATCTCTGTTCCTATCTTGATGAAGAAAGGATTAGAAGTTAGGTTCTACAATAACATAGTTTCTATAGGCAAAAATAATAAAGTGCATGTTATGAAAAAATATGTACCTGAACATGAATTATGCATACTTCCAGTAATTTATAATCATTCTGATAATAAAATTTTTAATTTGAACTACTTATCATGTTATATTTTTGTGTCTGAATTGTGACATCCTAGACTAGGACATGCTAGTATTTTAAAAATAAAAGAAATTATTAGAATGAACTTATTGCCTGCACTATTTAATGTTTAATTGTCGCCATGTGAACATTGTTTAACTGGTAAAATGACCAAGAAACTTTTTATTAGAGGACAAAGAACTAATGAACTTTTGAGGTTGATATACCCAAATATTTGTGGTCTCTTAAGTGTCAAAACTCATAACAGTAAAGAATATTTTATTACTTTTATAGATGGTTATTCCAAGTTTGCACACATCTATCTTATCTCTAGAAAACTCGTAATAGTAAAGTGCATGCTATGAAAAAATATATACCCGAACATGAATTATGCATACTTTTAGTAATTTATAATAATTCTGATAATAAAATTTTCAATTTGAACTACTTATCCTGTTATATTTCTGAGTCTAAATTGTGACATTCTAGACTAGGATATGCTAGTATTTTAAAATAAAAGAAAAAATTATTAGAATTAACTTACTGTCTGTACTATTTAATGTTCAATTGCCATCATGTGAACATTGTTTAACTGGTAAAATGACCAAAAAACTTTTTATTGGAGGGCAAAGAACTAATGAACTTTTGAGGTTAATACACCCGGATATTTATAGTCTCTTAAGTGTCAAAACTCATAATAGTAAAAAATATTTTATTACTTTTATAGATGATTATTCCAAGTTTGCACACGTCTATCTTATCTCTAGAAAATTAGAAGCTGAATGTTTTAAGAAATATAAGATAGAAGTTGAAAATCAACATGAAGTGAAAAATCAAAATTTTGAGAACTGATAGAGGTAGGGAATGTAACTCTAAAGAATTTGAGAGTTATTGTATTCAACATGGAATTAAAAGACATACAATAATGTCGTATACACCATAATAGAATGATGTTGCTGAAAGAAAGAATAGAACATTGCTGAATGTAGTTAGATGCATGTTGTTTCCTTCTGGTCTCTTCAAAAAAATTTAGGGCCAAACATTGTTAACTGTAAATTATATTTTGAATAGAACTCCCACCAAATCAGTTGTATCTACACCTTATGAGTTTTAGAATGAGATGAAACCTAATCTGAGTCATCTTAGGAAGTGAAGATTTATAGTCCATGTTCTCATTCCATATTAACTTAGATAAGTTGGATTTTAAAACAGTGAAGTGTAGATTCATAAGGTATTCAGAAAAGACAAAAAGTTAATAAGTTTTATAATAAAAAAAATGAGTCATTAAAAACAGAGATGCTACATTTCTAGAGAATCTAGAAGAAAAAAAACAAGTTCAAGAGGAAACAGAACCTCTAACCGGTTGTAGGCAACAAAAGGCCAAGAACACAGCCTTTATGGATGGACAATTATTATTTGTATTCATGTGGTCCATCTTATTTCTCGATAGATACAAATATAGAAGAACAAGATCCCTTAATTTTCTTTGAAGCGATGAAATCACATGAATTAGCTTTATGGTTAGAAGCCATGAGAGAACTTGATTCTATAGATTAGAATAAGGTATGAGAGTTATTTGATCTACCGGAAAATAAAAAAGCCATAGGATGTAAATAAGTACTTAAAAAGAAATACTGTGCTGATGGATCTATTAATAAATTCAAAGCACGGTTAGTGACTAAGGGTTACAACCAAAAGGCAGGAATAGATTTTCAGGAGACGTATCCCCCTATAGCTATATTTCATCTATTAGAATTATTTTGGCTATCATTGCATATTTTAATTTGGAGTTATTCTAAATGGATGTTAAAACAATATTTCTTAATAGAGAGTTGAATAAAGTTATATATATGCAACAACATGAAGGTTTTCAAGTGAAAGTACATGAACATAAAGTTTACAAATTAATAAAATCTTTATATAGTTTAAAATAGTCTTCTAGATAGTGATATCTCAAATTTCATGATGCAATCACCAAACTTTATTTTATTCAAAATAAATTAGATAATTGTGTATATGTCTTAAAAAGTGGGAGAAACTTTATTATATTTTTCTTATATGTGGATGATATATTGCTCACTGAAAATGACATGGAAATGTTGAATAAAACTAAGGTAAATCTTAGTGAAAAGTTTGAGATGAAAGACATGAAAAATGCATCATATATTCTTAGAATTCAAATAATTCGAGATAAAAAGTTTTGAATTCTAAGTTTAAACTAGGAAAAATATATAAGATCAGTCCTTCCTTAAAAGGTTTGAAATGAAGAATTTCAATCCGACACCAATTCTATTAGTCATGGGAAAGAGATTGTGTAAAAAGCAAAGCCCTGAAGAGGGGCAAAAGCCATTAGATGTTCCTTATGCTAAAGCAGTTGGAAGCTTGATGTATGCAATGTTATGCATCAGACCTGATTTAGTTTATGCTGTAAGTCTGGTTAGTCGATATCAAAGTAATCTAGGACCAACACATTTGGAAGCTATTAAAAGGATTATATAGTATATCAGATGTATATTGCCTCAGATTAGTTTATCAAGCCAATTCGCTTAATCTCTATAGGCACTAAAAAATACCAAGAAATAAAACAGGGTCGAACCTCGCCACAAGCATGACGAGAGTCATCATCATAACGAACCTCCTCTCAGCCAACAAGTTCGTCATTGGAAATGAAACTCATCATCGAAAATGAAGTTCGTCATTGAAGACGAAGTTCACCTAGAGACGAAAATCCTCTAGAAGATGAAGCCCCTTCAAGAGACGAAGTCCATCCGTAAACGAACCTCTTCAAACAGTGCCTCACCTCTCAGAGAATGAAGCTCGTCATTGAAGACGAATTTGCCTAGAGACAAGGCTCTCAACACCTTATCCCTCAGCAAATGAAGCTCGTCAGTGAAGACGAAACTTATTATTAAAGATGAAGCTAGTCAGTGAAGACGAAGTTCGTCAGAAAAAGTCCACGAGACTCGCTACGAAGCTTACCGTATAGCGAAACTCATTTTGTCAAACGAACCTTACTGCGCATTGAGGCTCGTCTTATCTGACGAACCTCGCTACGCAGCAAGACTCGTCTCACCAAATGAAGTTCGGCTGTAACGGTTTTGAAGATCTATTCAACCCACATGGGCTAAATTCCAGGAGTCTGTTACGCTCCTCAATCCCACGATTAGCGCGTCAGTTACGCGCTAAAGGCTTATAAATAGCCTCAAACAGCTATGAAGAAGCTAACGGATCGCAGGTACGAACAGAGACACATGAGAGCTAGTACTCAAATTGGGAGACGCTCTTTTGAGATCCGAACCTCGGTTCTTGTGATCTAAGCCATTAACAGAGGTCGATTTTTCTCCTCGAATTGGAGGGATTTTGTTCCGATCGTCAACGAGAACTAAGTTCGACTCAAGCATTGAGCGAGGCATCTCACCGCCACATAGAACCCAGGTTAAACAAAGGAGAAATCGAACAAACCTTCTCTTCTATACTTGAGAAAGAGCGATTGTAAACAGATTCTTACTAGGTGATAGAATTTTTTCTCAAAGCTAAAACTGTTAAAAGAATCAATCGTTTTCGAATCGTTTTCGGGACCTTACAATCTCATAGGTTACTCCGGTGCTAATTTCAGAGGTGATAACGGTGATGGAAAGTCTAATTCGGGATACTTGTTCATCTTTGGAGGAGTTATTTCTTAGAGTAATAAGAAACAAGGGTGTGTTGCTAGATACACACAAGAAGCTAAATATATAGCTTGCAGTATGACTACACATGTTGTCTGGATAATATGGTTTTTGATTGATTTAGAGCTCTATTTGTTTGAAGGACTTGTTAATATTTATTGTGATAATCAGACAGTCATTAGCCTGATCAACAGTGGCGCGAATAGCTCCAACAAAAAACACATTAAGATCCAACATCACTATATTCGAGATATTGTAGAAAAGAGAGAAGTTAAAATGACATATATCCCTTCTACAGTTATGATTGCTGATCTTTTGACAAAAGGAATACCAACGGAATCCTCTATTAAACATGCAAGTTTGATGGGACTTAGAAGTAAATTAGTCCAAGTAAAATTTCATGAATAATGAAATAAGAGTTACTCTCTACGACTAGTGGGAGTAATGTTAAGAAGAAACATCTGATCTCATGGATAGTGAGAGACATATCACTTGGTTTAATTGGTCAAGTAGGGATGTTATTTGACCCATTCAAGTTAGTGACCAATTCAACCACTAATTGCTCAACAAGAGGATATTTTGTTAAGAGGATAATGGGTAATGGATTGTTTGAGAGAATACCTCTCAGATATTGAGGCAGTCTTCGAAGGGGTGGAGATTATGAGGCATATATATAGTGTAGTCTTCTCTTTGAGAAAGAACAACAAAAAAATCCTAATCCCATTACCGGAGCCCCACAAAAACCCATTATACATTTCTCTTCCATTTTCATTTAATAACCCGTGATTTTTGTTTATTTTTATTTGTTTGAACTAATAACACATAGCTCAAATTTTGAAATTATCACGGGCTATTATCTACAGTTTTATCCATTTCAACCCAATGACAATTAAATAGTTTTACTCAAATTCGTTGTTCTCATAAAATATCACCCATGATTGTTGTCAATTTTTGCTTTAGCCTAGAGATAATTAAGTTTGCATATTTTAAAACTCAGGATTTCGTAGATTGTAACCCGCGATTTTGGTTTATTTTTATCCATTTCGACATTATAGCAATTAAGTACGCGTAGTTCTCAATTCCCAATTTTCATAAGCTATGACGCATTATTTTTATTCGTTTTCAACCGTTTCGACTTAACGTCATGTAGGTCAAAATTTGTAACTTTTCATGAGCTACAATTAGTGATCTTCATCTAATTTTTTGTTTTTCGACCTAATGATAACTATGTAAGCATATTTGAAAATTTATAATTTCATAGGTCATAAGTATTGATTTTTGTTCATCTTTGTACATTTCGTCCCGATAACAATTATGTAGGTGTATTCAAAATTCTAGACGTTCATAGGTTATTACCCATGATTCAAAGTTTGAAAATTATCACGAGCTATTATCCACGGTTTTTGTCCATTTCGACCCAATTTATTAGTTTTACTTAAAAATGCGATATTCTCATGAGATATTACTCATGATTTTTATCAATTTTTGTTTGCTTCAGCCTAGAGATAGTTAAGTATGCCACTTTAAAACTCATGATTTTTATAGATTATAACCCACAATTTTGGTTTATTTTTATCCATTTCGACCCAATAACAACTAAGTATGCGTAGTATAAAATTCCTAATTTTCATGGGCTATGACCAACTATCTTTATTCATTTTCATCCATTTTGACCTAATATCATGTTGTTTAAAATTTTATAACTTTTCATGAGCTATAATCAATGATTTTTATCTAATTTTTTTGTTTTTCAATCTAATGGTAACTACGTAAGCATATTTGTAAGATTCATGATTTTGATTTCAAAAATTATGAGTAATAACCCATGAAAATCATGAATTTGAAAGAAGCATATTTAATTGTCCTTGGGTCGAGATAGACAAAACCGTGGGTTATATGCCCATGAAAATTGTAAATTTTGAATTATGTACCATTAGGTTGAAATGAATGAAAATGAACAAAAATCATGAGTTATAGCCTATGAAATTGCAAATTTTGAAGTGGACCAACCTAATTGTCTTTGAGTTGAAATAGAAAAAAAGTTGACAAAAAATTGGGGTTATAAACCATGAAGATCGAGAATTTTCTAACTATGTATAATTAATTGTTATTAGGCCAAAATGCAAAAGAAAAAAAGAAAAAGAAAATCATCGGTTAGCTATGAAATCGTGAATTTGAAGTACATGCACTTAATTGTCCTTGACTTACAATGGACGAAAACTGATAAAATCAAGGATTATATCATATGAGAGCCGCAAATTTTGAAGTAAATGTACTTCATTGTCATTACAACAAATGGACAAAAACTATGGATTGTAGCCCGTAAAGTTGTATACTTTGAACTACATGGCATATGGTCAAAAGGGACGAGAAAGAACAAAAAGTGGCTTATAACCCAAGAATATTGAGAATTTTGATCAACTTGTACTTAATTGTTATTGGAGAGATGAACAAAAATTATGAGTTGTAGCCTATAAAATCGTAAATTTTGAATTACACGTACTCACTTGTGTTTGACTTGAAATAGACAAAAGATGATAAAATCGTAGCTCATAAAAATCGTGAATTTTCAAATATGCATATAGCATACATAACTGTCATTAGGTCAAAAAGGACAACATTGGATGAAAATCATGAATTATAACCCATGAAAGTTATAAAATTTGAACTATGTGCCATTTGTTTAAGGCTGAAAATGAACAAAATTCATGAATAAAAGCCTATGAAATAAGGAATTCTAAACTACGCATAATTAATTGCTATTGGGTTGAAATGGATAAACATAAGTAAAAATCGATGGATAAAAATAAATAAAAATCATGGGCTATAAACTATGAAATCACGAGTTTTGAAATGCATGTACTTAATCGTCTTTGGGCTGAAGCAGACAAAAATTAATAGAAACTATAGGTTATGACTCATGAAAATCAATTTTTTTTAAATAGAACTATTTAATTATCATCGGGTCAAAATGAACAAAAATCGTGGATTATAGCTCATAATAAGTTCAATTAAAATTGTGTGCCATTAGTTCAAAACAAATACAAGAAATAAAAATCATGTTTATAGCCCATAACCATCAAGAAATTTTGAAGTACGGCTACTTAATTGTTATTGGGATGAAATGCACAAAAATAAACGAAAATCGCAGGTTATAGCATTTGAAATGGCAAATTTTGAAGTACATGTACTTATATGTGTTATGTTGAAATGGAAAGAAATTGACAAAATTTGTGAGTTATAACCCATGAAAATTATAAATTCTAAAATAAGTCTACTTAATTGTCATCGGATCGAAACAAGGAAAATTCGTGGATTATAGCCTATTAAAATTGCAAATTTTGAAATACATACCATCAAAACGGATGAAAATGAACAAAAATTATGGGTTATAAGTTATAACCTATAAATGACGAATTTTGGAGTACATGTACGCGTATGTCTTATGTTGAAATGGACAAAAATTGACAAAAATCAAGAATTATGACCATAAAAATTATAAATTTTGATACAAGTGTACTTAATTGTCATTGGTTCGAAATAGTAAACAATTATGGATTATAGCTCATGAAAATTATAAATTTTGAAATACATACAATTAGGTCGAAACGGGTGAAAATGAATAAAAATTATGGGTTCTAACCCACAAAAGTCAAGAAATTTGAACGACGCGCACTTAATTACTATTGGGTCGATACAGAAAAAATAAACAAAAGCGTGAGCTATAGCCTATGAAATTGTGAATTTTGATGTAGATGAACTTAATTTTCTTTGGGTTGAAATAGAGAAAATCGACAAAAATTATGAGTTATAGCCCATGAAAATTATGAATTTTAAATTAAGCGTACTTGATTATTATTAGCTTGAAACAGACTAAATAGTACAAAATTCCTAGGTTATAGCTTCTGAAAATTGCAACTTTTGAATTAGGCGCCTTTTGGTTGAAATATGTGAAAGTGATCAAAAATTTATGGGTTTTAGCTCATGAAACACAGAACTTTGAATACGCGTACTTAATGCTGTTAGGATGAAATTGATAAAAATTATAAATTATAACATATAAAATCATAATTTTTGAAGTACACATACTTAATTGTCTTTAGTTTGAAAAGGACAAAAATTTGTCAACAATCGTGGTTATAGCCCACGAATTTTAAAGCTAGCGTATTTAATTGTCATTTTGTCAAAATGGATATAAATAAAAAAATTATGGGTTGCCGATGAAAATTTGTAAATTTTGCACATGTCATTTGGTCGAAATAGATGAAAATGAACAAAAGTCGTAGGTTGTATAGCCCATAAAAATAGGAATTCTGAAAACCAGAATGAACAAAAATCATGGTCTATAGCCTTGGCTAAATTACCATATTAGTATTTTGTACAGTGTTATCAATGCGCAAGGCGCAATGCGGGGCGCAAAGTCTCTTTACGCATACATGCGCAAGACATAATGCAATGCGCATGCCTGACTGAAGCGAGGTGCACACCGCACACATAGATGGGTAATCACGCACAAAAGAACATGTTTTTTGTATTTTCACATAAAAATATGTCAAGATAAGTAATATCTATGAACTCACACAATAAGGCCTTAGTTTCATGCTAACACATCCAACATAGAGCGAAGTTCATAAATTTTTAAGTCAAAAGTTAAATCGAGACTAATATTGAAGCAGAACTTATAGTCTTCGATCATGCTACTACTATAGAAGCCGAACAATTTTATTTTCTTTTTGGGATATGGGTTGTCGGGAATAAAGGCCCAATTGAAAAGTTAAGGAACAAAACTATACGAGGCTATGCCTAGCATGCACCCTACGTGTAGCACATGTCACTTGCGAGACACAAAATGCGTTGTTGCGTCAAATGCGAGGCGCTTCGCCATTGCTACGCATCACAGGGCGCACGAGACGCAGTGAGGCGCGCGCCTTTGAGAACACTATTTTTGTGAACATCCCTCTTACCAATTTGGTTTTTTTTTAGCTCCGGCGACATTTTGGGATTTTTTTCTGACTCAAGTGCGCACCTAGACCTACAACTTCATTGTCGGCAAAAACCCGCTAATAGTTTTTGTCAATTGGGTTAAAAAGGACAAAATTAGATAAAACCATGGATCACAACCATGAAAGTTATAATTTTTTAATTAACGTGTCATTAAGTGATGAAAGTGAACAAAAATCGTGGGTCATAGCCATGGAAATGGAGAACTTTAACTATGCGTATTTAGTTGTTATTTGCATGGAAAAGGGTAAAAATAAACAAAAAATGTGGGTTATAATCAATTAAATTGTGAGTTTTAAAGTATACATACTTAATTGTCTTTAGGCTAAAGCAAATAAAATTTGAGAAAAACCATGGGCTCTAAGCATGAAAATCATAAAATTTTAAGTAAAACCACTTAATTTTCATTGGGCAAAAATGCACAAAAATTATTGATTATAGTCCATGATTATATAAAATTTTGAACTATGTGTCATTAGTTCGAACCAAATAAAACTAAATAAAAATCATGAGTTATAACCATGGACATCAAGATTTTCGAAATATGCCTACTTAATTGCTATTGGGATGAAACGTACAAAAATGAGAATTTTCATGAGTTATAGTCTATGAAATTTTGAAGTAAATGTACATATATGTCATGGGTTGAAATGGACAAAAAATAAAGAAAAATCGTGAATTATAACCCATGAAAATCATGAATTTTGAAATAAGCATACTTAATTGTCATTGGGCCAAAACAGATAGAAGTCTTGGGTTATACATCATAAAAATTATAAATTTTTAAATACGTACCATTTTAGGTGTATGTACCTTTTCAAAAAAGGCATCACTTTTTCTTTGTATCATTTATAAAATATAGTGCAATAGATATGTGGCTCCAACCTCCAATGTTATTTTCAAGTCATTAAATAGTCTAGAATATTCTTAAAGAAAGAGAAAAACAAGGTAAGAAAAAAGAAAGAAAGATCTTCTTTATAAAATTACCTTTTACCCTTTGAATTACAATGGAAATGAGGACATGTCTACCCCTCATCCAAATTTTTGACTACTCATGCTTGGTTTTTTATATAGTAGTGTGTGTACGTGTGTGTATATATACATACATAGTCATGTCCCTGTTACCAACATTTTAAAAATTTATCGTGTCCTGTGTCCATAACCATGTTCATATCTGCACCCGTATCTGTGCTACCTATGTTATATCTTATAAGAATCGCAAATTTTGAAGTGAATGTTCTTCATTATCATTCATTAGGTAAAAACTTACAACAAATGGATAAAAATCGTGGACTATAACCAATATGAACTACGTGCCATTAGAGCGAAATAGATGAAGATGAACAAAATTTTTTGAGTGATAGCTTATGAGAATCGAGAATTTAGAAATACTCGTACTTAGTTGCTCTTGGGTAAATGAACAAAAAACTTGAATTACCTATGAAATCGCGATTTTTGAAGAACACGTACCCTTTTGTGTTTTGGCTTGAAATGGACAAAATTTGGCAAAAAGGTGGGTTATAGCCTCTGAATATCGTGAATTTTCAAATATGCGTACATAATTGTCATTGGTCGAAAAGGACAAATTTAGATAAAAATTATGGATTATAGCTTATGAAAAGGTGCAAATGTTTAACTACGTGCCACTAGGTTGAAGTGGATAAAAATGAACAAAAATCATATGCCATAACCAACGAAAATCAGGATTTAAACTATGCGTACTTGATTAATATTGGATGTAAATTGATAAAAATAGACAAAAATTGTGAGTTTGAAGTATCCGTAATAGTCTTTGGGTTGAAGAGAGGCCAAATTTGGCAAAAACCATGAGTTATAGCCTAAGAAAATCGTGAATTTTAAGTAAAACTACTTGTCATTTACTAAACGGACAAAAGTCATGAATAATTGCCCATGATAATTTCAAAATTTTAACTATATGCCATTAGTTCGAAACAAATAAAAATCGACAAAAATCATGGGTTATAGTCCATGGGCACCAAAATTTTGAAATACGCCTACTTAATTGCTATTAGGACAAAATGTACAAAAATGAATAAAAATCGTGAGTTCTAGCCAAATCGCGAATTTCAAAGTATATCTACTTAATTGTTTTGGGTTGAAATGGACAAAAAATGATAGAAAATGCGAGTTATGATCCATGAAAATCATGAATTTTGAAATAAGCGTACTTAATTATCATTAGGTCAAAAACAGACAGAAATCATGGGTTATTGACAATGAAATTTGCGGATTTTGAATATGTATCATCAAGTCAAAACGAATGAAAATGTACAAAAATCATAGGTTTACCCATGAAAATTGAGAAATTTGAGTTGTGTATTTAATTGCTCTTGGTCGAAACAAAAAAAAAACAAAATCATGAGTTAATTGCGAATTTTAAATTATGTGTCATTTGGTCAAAACAGATGAAAATGAACAAAATTTAGGTTATAGCACATGAAAATCGGAAATTTAGAATATGTGTACTTAATTGTTATTGGGACAAAATGCACAAAAATTATTAATTGTAACCTATGAAATCATAAATTATGAAGTACATGTACTTCTTATTCTTTGTGTTGACATAGACAAAATTTGATAAAAATCATAACTATAGTCCATGACAATCACAATTTTAAAGTAAGCATAGTTAATTACTATTAGGCTGAAATAAGCAAAAATGGAAAAAAATCATGGGTTATATCCCATGAAAATTATGAATTTTGAACTACGTGTCATTAGGTCGAATCAAATGAATATGAACCAAAATCATGGGTTATAGCCCATGAAAATCGGGATATTTAAGCTACACATACTTAATTTCTATTGGGGTGAAACGAGAAAAATAAACAATAGTTGTGAGTTATAACCTATGAAATAGAATTTCGGAGTACATGTACTTAATTGTTTTGGCTTTGAAAATAAACAAAATTTGATAAAAATCGTGAGTTATAGACAATGAAAATCGCAAATTTTGAAGTAAGCATGCTAAATTGTTATGAGGTTGAAAATGACAATCGGTCAAAAATCGTGGATTATAGTCAATGAAAGTTGTAAATTTTGAACTACATGCATTTAGGTTGAAACATATGAAAATGAACAAAAAATATGGGTCATAATCCATGAAAATTGAGAATTTGAACTGCGCATGATTAATTGTTATTGGGTCCAAATGGGAAAAATGAACAAAAAACATGGTTTATAACCCAAGAAAATCGTGAATTTTAAATGAGCATACTCGATTGTCATTGGGTTGAAAATAAAAAAATGAGATGAAAATCATGTGTTACATAGTCCATGAAAATTATAAATTTTGAGCTACGCGCCAAGGGCAAAACAGATGAAAATGAACAAAGATCGTGGGGACACACGTAAATTAGGAATTTTGAACACATGTACTTAATAACTATTGGGAAAAGTGTGGGTCATAATCCATAAAAATCGAGAAATTTGCGCTATGTTACTTAATTTCTTTTGGGTCGAAATAGAGAAAATGAAATAAAATCATGAGTTTATAGTCTATGAAATAGCAAATTTTGAACTACGTGTCATTAGATTAAAACTTATGAAGATGAACAAAAATTATGGGTCATAGTCCACGAAAATCAAAAATAAATTATGTGCACTTAATTGCTATTGGGTTAAAATGGACAATCATAAACAAAAATCATGGGTTATAGCCCCTATAAAATTGCGAATTTTAAAGTACATATACTTAATTTTGAAGCAAACAAAAATTGACAAAAATCATGGATTGTAGTCCATAAAATCTGTGATTTTTTAAGCAAGCATACTTAATTGTTACTAGGTCGAATCGAGATAAAAATCATGGATTATACAAATTCTAAGCTATGGTGTTGTTAGTTTGAAGCAAAAAAAACAAAAAATAAAAATAAAAAGCGGGGGTTATAGCTCATGGAAATGGAGACTTTGAACTACATACTAGGCCGAAACAAATAAAAATAAACAAAGATTGTAAGTCATAGCCCATGAAAATCTGAAATTTTGAACTACACGTATTAAGTTCTTATTGGGTCGAAGTGGATAAAAAATATACAAAAATTGTGGGTTATAGCCTATAAAATTATAAATTTTAAAGTTAACGTACTTGATTTTCTAAGGTTGAAATAGACAAAATCGTGGGTTATAGCTTATAAAAATCTTGAATATTAAAGTAAGCGTACTTATTGTCATTGGGTCAAAAAGGATAAATATGGACAAAAAACGTGAATTATAACCCATAAAAAGTGCAAATTTTAAACTATGTGTCATTAAAACGAAATAGATGAAAATGAATAAAAATCATGGGTCAAAGCTCATGAAAATTGGGAAGTTTTGAACTACGCGTACATAATTGCTATTTGGTTGAATTGGACAAAAATGCACAACAATCGTGGATTATAGTGTATGAAATCGCGAACTTTTAAAGCGCATACTTAATTGTCTTTAGGTTAAAAATTGTAAAATTTGATAAAAATTTGTGGGTTAACTCATGAAAATCGTAAGTACGTGCATTTAATTATGTTTTGATTTAAATAGGCAAAAACTAACAAAAAATTTGGGTTATGGCATATGAAAGTTGCAAATTTTAAAGTGTGCTTAACTGTCATTTGATCGAAGAGGACAACATGGGAGCAAAATCAATGATTATAGCCCCATGAAAATTGCAAACTTTTAGCTACGTGTCATTAGGTCGAAATGAATGAAAATAAACAAAAATCGTGTGTTATAACGATGAAAATCAGTAATTTTGAACTACACACTTAATTTCCCTTGAATCAAAATGGACAAAAATAAACAAAAAGCATGGCTTATAGCCTATGAAATCGCAAAATTTAACGTACATTTAAAAATATACAACAAAGGGACAAATTCGAGGATTATAGTCTATGAAATTTGCATATTTTGAATTGCTTGCCATCATGTCGAAACTAATGGAAATGAACAAAAAAACATGGGTCATAGCCCCATGAAAATGGAGAATTTTGAATTATGCGTATTTAATTATTACTAGGTCGAAACAGACAAAAATAAATAAAAATTGTAGCCTATAAAATAGCGAATTTTGAAGTATTTGTACTTAATTGTCCTCAAGTTGATCTTAGGAAAAATCGTGGATTATATAGCCCATGGAAATCATGAATTTTGAAGTAAGTGTACTCAATTGTCATTGGGACGTAACTGACAAAATGGGACAAAATCATGGGTCGTAGCCCAAAATAATCAATATTGTAAAAGATTTTTCTTGTTCATGCAGAAAGTGGCTACAAATTGAATGGCCTAAAAAACAAGTTGCTTATTTAAGATCTACAATTTTTCAATCCCACCCCAACGTCAAGTGGTGTACATGAATTTTTCAAGTGTTTATGATGATGATGATGTGATGTTTAAGTTTTAAATATATGTCTGACACCATATATCTACAGAGGTTTCCTCTTTCAACCGTTCACACTTTGTGGATACATGGGGCGAATTCAAAAGCCATTGATTTTGTTTTTTAGACATTTTAAATGATGCATATCAATGTTTAGGGAGTAAATCGTTCATTTCAATCGCATAGCATTGAATTTTAATGGGAAGGCTTAGCTCCAAGTTCTTTCAGGAGTAGCCAAGAGGAAAGGGAGATAAAGCTGCTAGGGAGGTAGGAGAACGCCTACCTCGGTTCTATTATTAGGGATAAATTCATCTTCCTATTGCGCATAATAATCCCTTTTGGATAATCATCAGTTTGGTTTAAATTTTGATAATTGGTGCTCACTGCTCACTTTCTTGATCTTGATATCGAGATCTAGAGATCTTTGGATCTCAAACTGGATGTCGCTTATGAAATACAATCGAAATAAAAGAAGTGTTCTATGTCAAAAGTTTATACTTTGTTTGGTTGTGATGACCCAGGGAGGTCTTTAGTTGAGTTTGTGCAAGTGAAAATGATGTCCCATATGCTTAATGCACCCTTCAACACGTGGAGTTAGAATAGACTCTTCACCTTGTAGAGGTGTTTATATTTTCATACTTAGCATACATAGTTGGTAATTTAGCTCTGGTTTCATCTTTCTTGATTTATCTATTAAAAAGAGTTATTTACTTATTTTGTGTTCTTTTTAATTTGTACAGTGCAAATGAAATCACCTTTGAACCATACGAAACTGAAATAACAACTCAATCAACCCCATGGGCTATATCTCTTGCAAAGCACCTTCAGTCCATTGGTGCTAAGATGTATGGGGCTTTCTGGTGCTCTCATTGCTTAGAACAGAAACAGGTTCCACTTATTTGATTTCTCGGTTTGAAGATCATACTAAGTCTCATAATCAGTGGGTATTCCTTGTTAGGATAATCAATATTACAATTTTGGATATTGATCTTTTTTTTTTCCTTTTTTTTTTTGGTTGACAGATGTTTGGACGTGAAGCTGTGAAAATACTGGACTATGTCGAGTGCTTCCCTGAGGGAGCTGCTAAAGGGCGGAAAATGGCAAAGATGTGTTCAGATGCTGCTGTCGAAGGTTTTCCGACATGGATTATAAAGGACAAGGTATAGAAAATTTCATCTGAGTACTATTTATTTGTGTTATACTTTTATATATTACCATTTGTGAAGAATAGAACTGCAACTAGTTACTACAACTAATTGGCTATACGGTTTGAATAAAATTATTTGGACTGTATAAGGTTGAAGCAATGCAGATAGACAAATATTGATCATTATCACCATACTGTATACGTGATAATTATTTCTGTTCTTCGGATATGCATATTTGGTATATTTAATGGATATGGATATGTTCCTTTTTTTCCCTTTTTTTTTTGTTTTGGCCCAACTAAAAAGGAATTCTGATATGTACATTGATTGTATAAATATCTTATATGATAGTGAATATTTTGCAGGTTTTGAGTGGGGAGCAAGAACTAAGTGATCTTGCAGAGGCATCGGGATTTTCCCTCGAAGATGCGATGGAGTAGAAAATTTCAGATTTTGAGCTATTTTTTCAGTCAATATTTCCCATCTTTGATCAGTCCCCATTCTTGAGTCAATTTGTAAATCATTTTGTATTCATTGAAGAGCTAATTAAAGTTTACATTTACCACATTTAATTTCTTTGCTCGTATGTGTAATATTGTGCATATTGTATAGAATCACGAGGAGACATAAAAAGAATTACTCTTTAATTTCAAGCTGCTAATATCAAATAATGTATAAATCAAGGCAAAACTCTCTCTCTCTTTACTTCTATGTATTCTTGTTCGAGATTAGTCAAGGTCACCCTATAAGGTTTTCATTGATCAAGGTGTCGACCATCCTGCTTAGTGTTTATCTACAAAAAAAATTAAATTAAATCAGAAAGAACAAATTTTAGAATGGCTGTACTATCTTGATCTAGCTATCATTTGATCAAACATTAGGAAAAATAATGTAAAGTTCATGTGCGGCGAGCTTTAATCGTACACTCCATAATCATGGACCATTGGTTCATAAAGCACAGGGAAGCGCGGAGACAGAGTTAAATAATTTGGCTCTTGGTGTTCGTAGATGTTATGTACTAATGTAAGGCTCAACCTATGGAGCTAAGCATCATTTTATCTCTTGTCTTCTGCTTTTTTCTTTTTCCGTCCTTACTTTATGAGAGGCACTAGGACCACACATTCTACCACACTCCCAACCACACCACCTCTCTTGCCACAGTACACGAGGCTCACATGAGATTTCAACGGGGCCCACACGAGATTTTAATTTTAAAATCTCATGTGGGTCACGTGCACTGTAGCAAGAGAGGTGGTATGGTTAAGAGTGTGGTAGAGGGTGTGCCCCTATCATTATTTTTACTTTATTTAGTTTCCATTTTTTTAATATGATGAACAAAACGCTAAACAGTGTTAAAAAGGGTTACTACTTGCGGATAGGCCCCCAGAGTATTGCCTAGTTGTCGACTCACTCCAATTCTATTATTAGTGTTGATGGACCCATGCACTATTTGGTGAAGCGTACTATACTATTCGTCCAAGTGTTGATAGACTCCATCAATGAACTCTTTTTAAGGGCCAAAAGAGGTGAGAATCTAATGAGGATCTTCTCGCCTCTACAAAACCTGATTTAACTCTCTTGGATGAAAAATTGCTTACGGGTTTAATCCGCAAAAATTAGTATATTGGTCGATCCGCAGTTAGGCAATACTACTGGAGATCTATCTGCAATAAACTCTTTAATGAAAATCTTATTTGGTGAATGGATATCATGAGATTTGTTAGACTATAGTCATACAAGTTTATAACAAATAGAAACTCTTAGATTAATACGTTTATTAGTATTCCGGTGCATGTGATGCATGCCATGATACGAAACATGGATGAGTATCATAGTCAATGTACATTGATGATTTCTTAGGCCTTAAATCCCCCCCAAGGTGAAAGTATGTCCTCAGTGTTCATCGAGTGAGGACATGGCTAGCATTCTGAAAATGTGATTCACACAAATTGAAAAAGGGTTTATCTCAATATACAATATAGACTAATAACCTAATGGTTGTAACTATACATTGATGGTCACTCCTTGCCCTTTTTTCTTTTGCTCAAAGAAAGTCGGAGATTACTGAGAAACATCATTGTTCTTTCGTTGGGTTATTTGCACTCAAATACTCTAAAATTTATCCTATTTTTAACTCATATATCCCAAAGTTTTACTTCTCCGAAAAATGATCCAAAGTCACACAATAGGACTTTTTATATTCCAACATTGTTTCTGGGCCAAAAGATACTCCAAATTTCAATAAAATTTAACTTTAATACTTTCCACAAAATTTTTTGACCAAAACATAACCAAAGTACAACAAAATTTTAGTTATGAACAAAATGACTAATTACTCCAAGTAGTAAGGAACTCTTAATTTTCCCCTTTACTAATTTTCTCTTTTAAACTGCCTCTATAGGTTTTTCAAACATTATCAAATCCTCTACCTGTAATATTAAAAGGGGCTAATTTTGCAAAACCCCCTGAATTATGTTTATCTCACTTCCCACAACCAAAAAAAAAAAATCTATTGGGTGTCTCACAAAACCTCCCTGAACTTCCGCTTATCTCACATTAGTAACTAAAATATCTAAATTTCGCTTATCTCACCTAGCCCCTTGCTTGTAATTTACAAATAACTAAAATATCTGAACTTTCGCTTACCTCACCTAACCCCTCCTGCCAGTGGCGGAGCTTAGTTGTTCTTTGGGGGGGTGATCCCCCC
>BQKN01000348.1:1382-14627 GCA_022839385.1 Asparagus kiusianus | reverse complement strand
AGCTATCATGACCATTCAATTCCGTGACACTGTAGAAACTATGTGTTTTACAAAAAAGTAGTCAAACATACCCTAATTAGACGAGAAAGTGGTGGGTCCAAGAACTATCTTTAATGATAGAGTGGTACTACAGGCACACCCTTCCACCACACCTTGGGGCACACCCCTCTCACAGCTACAGTGCATGGGGCCCACTTTAGATTTTATTAAAAATCTAAAGTGGGCCCCATGCACTGTAGCTGTGAGAGGGGTGTGCCCCAAGGTGTGGTGGAAGGGTGTGCCTTATTTTTAATGATATTAAGAAAAATTGTTTAGAGGAAGATAAAATAATCATATAGGTCAAAAAGGTGACCACACATGCCTAGCTAACACAATTCAAGAACAAGAAGCCTTCAAATTAAATTGGATTATTTGACTAAACCTAATTATCGTATCATACAACAAGAAACTTAGCAAGAATAGTTGGAACAAGCAATCTCACATAGTAGAAACACGTCATTAATTTGGTGTTAGCCTATTAGCATAATCTTAATATTCTCCCAAAATACAAGAGTACAAGACGCAATTGCATCGAAGCTGCGGCTAATTCCGTTCTCCTCTGAACCTTTTGTCCAGTACTAAGTGTGAATGAGGCTTTTTTTTTTTTAAGCGAAGACATTTACAATGCCTATAGTTTAATGAAAACCAGGGGCAGTAGCCAATAGCTTGGAGTTGATTGTTGACTGAGGTTTCGTCCAACATTGAGAAGTTACAGATGATAACTTATTTTATTGTCTGAGCGCCCTCATCAACTTTAATGGGACTCAGCATTATTGTGAAGGTTGGCTAGGTCGCCTGACGAGCCATTTCATGGCACGTGTGACAGTTACCATCCACTTGGCAATTTTGGTTTTAACGATGGTGTGGGTACATAAATGCACCCACAATAAAAATCATAAATTAAATTTTAATTTTAGGGAAGCGTTATAAGCACATCCTCAGGTATACCTCCGGTCACACTTCTCCTCTAACTGTAGTGCAGGGCCCCACTTGAGATTTTTAAAAAAATCTCAAGTGGGGCATGTACTGTAGTTAGAGGGAAGATGTGACCGGAGGTGTACCCAATGATGTGCATGTATCATTTTTCTTAATTTTAACGAAGGTCAATATTTAGCGTCAGACTTCGGCCATTGTAGAAACCCTTACATAACTGAGTTAACATCAGTCTTGGACCACTATTATTCTGAACCATATCAAATTTAAACCACCTAGGACTTTATCCAACATAAAACCAATTTACATGTTTTTTTTGAACCTAAATAACTGGATCAATAATGGTCCCATTTTTTTTCCAAGCAAATTCTAATAAACTTCTAACACGGGATCAATCTTGACCCCTAATTTTGGGAGCTTGTCGAAGCCTTTAAGTTATATCTAAACTTAGAATCTCATATGTTTTGGGGAAAAGGAGTTAAGATACAAATATTACGACCTTTTAAATGAAGAGATTAGAATTATCAATATAATTTAATATTATTATAAAAATGAATTGGGAAGTTAAAATATTTCTTTTCAAAATGCTCTAGTCCACCTTATGTTAAAACACATGCATAAATCACATGCATACATGAATGAATGAAAATATATCTAATCTAATATCTAATACTATTATAAAAGTGGATTATGATGTTAAAACATTTCCTCCCAAAAATGTTCTCCACCTTATGTTAAAAACACATGCGTGCATGAATGTGTGTGTGTGTTATAAAAGTGGATTTCTTTTAAAAAAATGTCATACATGTCTTTTGTGTATAAGAATAAGAAGGATGGAAAAGATTGGAATGCAATTTTAATAGAATTATAAATTACTAGTATTTAGACCCGTGCAAAGTACAATTTCTAAAAGATTTTCTGCAAATACCGAACATATTACCAAAATAGATTAATTTGCTTTAGATATGAAGTAGTAAATATAATGCAAATAATGACATTCATGTTTGTTAATAAATAAACAAAAAAGAAGCTGATCTATATAAATACAAAAAAGAAGCATGAAATATATGTGCATATTTAAATTCTTTCGTTTTTATGTACAAAGTTGTTATATAATTACTATATTAAAAATTGTTACCTGACTTGTAGAGTTAAATTGTAACCGAACATGACTTTTATTCTAGCCTTCTAGGACACCTTCTCTACCATTAACCGCTGCAATGAATCATACTTTTTTAGGCACGTACTGAATGTATCAAAAATACTTAAGAACAATAGAACTACAGGGTTCTGTCCGCACTCCGCAATTAACCGCATAGAATAAGAGGCACGATCACCAATTGCTTTATCAGATTCTTCCCACATTCAATAGCTTCTACCTCTCTGTTAATATCTTCTTTTTCAACCAAATGAGTTCGGCATCGCAGCTCCTCCAACTCTGTCTTCTTCTTCAGTACGAGCTCTTTCATTTTACTCGCTTTCAGCTTTTCAAGCTTCACAACTTCTACTTCCACCTAAACAATGGATATAATTGCTTCATAGCCATTATACTAATAAACCAAGAAAATAAGGAAAAGAAAACTAAAATCTTAAATTTATTCTTCCTTTGAGTTTAGAGAGTTACATAATTGATGAAGTCTGCAGAAAGGGAGTTGGGCTCTGTTCTTTCATGTTCTAATGCATTAATATTACACATTACATGCTAAAATTTCTGTTGCTCTTCAATCGGTGTATCCATCAGATTCTACATGTTGGAACTCAATCCTCCCCTTTACCCCTCTCGAAACCCTAGATTCGATTAGTCTCCCTTCTCCCTTCCTCGATTTCTAAGGTTTTGTCGCAATTGATGGTGGATCAAGAAATAGCAACGTCAGCGATGAAGCAAATATGGATGAAGCGAGCGGAGGAGGCCAAGATTAAGAGCAAGGCCGAGAAAACCGCCGTCGCAAAGAAGCCCTCGAGGCGACCTTCAAAGCCGTGGATGCTGCCCGCGGCCTCCACCGCCTCCGACGCCGAGCTAGCAGCCACCATTTGGATGAAATTTGTGAGATGCTCTAAATGAAGGAGAATGTGGTATTTCTTGTCCACGTTTCAAAAAATTCAGCGGTTTTTGATAGTGGAGAACGTGGGTTTGCAAGTGGGAAAGAAATAAAGGACATGAGGTGGAATTTTTTGCAGCAATCCGATTGGTCCAACTATGTATTACTATTCATCAAAACTGTATATTATCGCGTATTACTATTCATCAAAGTATATTTTTAGGTAGTTATTTTACTATTCATCAGAACTTTTTTTGTTATTCTCCTTTAGTAATAAAGAAGTAGATAGGTATCAACCCTCTTTTTTGGGGCCCGGGTCGGTTACAGGCCAGGCTAAAATAGGGTCGAGTCTGGGTCACGGGCTTTCTAGACAACCCTTGGAAATTGAAGTAACCAAACACTTATTCATGAACTATATTTTGCTTTATTGAGATGAGTTATTTGCATTAGAGATTATGCGTTGTTGATGTTAAGTGATCAAACAGTTAATTATATGGTTGGATGGGGGTGAAATTGATGAGGGGCCGATTCCTTCCCCAAATATTCGGTTTTGAGTTGAGTGGTTGAAGCCTACACATATAGAAACTCGTGAGAGAACGGGGACTGGTTCCACCGTGGTTCCTCCGTAATCAAGTTAGCTAGTGAACTTGAGTGGGGAAATGAAGAACTATGAGAGTTTTTTTGAGTGCAGTATAATTTGCAGATGTTGCTTAAAAATCTAATCTAAAAGAAGACTCTATGCTAGAATAGTACCTCTATTTATACTGATGATATAAGGGTAGAATTGTTACTTTGACCTAGCACAGGATGGCGGTGAAGAAGTATGGGTTGACAGCTGTGTCAGCACCTACTTTACAGGTGTCGGATGGTGATTGGGGGAGAGATCACTTCCACATTAAATGAGAAGCGATTGGAGGCATGGTGGTGCTGATGTGGTCCGATGAGTCATGAAGACTATCGGGGCTAGAGGCATGATGGTGCCTGTCAAGCATTAAATACGATGCTAACACGTTTGTCAGTGGGAGAGACTCGACGCTGAGACCTTCCTTTGGCTTAGCCGAGAAGTAACGTCTCTCGAGTCAACCCCCGCAATGGTGTCGAATAGCTGGTCGAGTGGGCTCGTAACGAGTCGTCTTCGACAAGAGGGCCGACGAGTTCCGCCATTCGAGTCGACATGAGAGAATATCAACTCGGCGAGTCAGCTAAGTTTGAATCATTGCTGGTCTTTGGTCACAAATTTGATTGGGGCATTGCATGCAAAAGTACACATATCCGTTGCTGGCAAAGGGTCGCGCTATGGTGATTGAAAACACCATAACATGCGCGGTTGTGTGCAAAGTAGAGAATTAAATCCTCTATATCCTTGGTTATAGAGAATCTCTACAGTTCATCAATCACATCTCCTCATCGCGCAATGGTTCCCATGAGTGATATTTACTATATAAATTATATAAACAATTCATTTATAATTATGGGGTCCACTGAATGATCCAATGTTATTAAAACACATAACTAATGGTAGAAGTTCTTTATAATCAAGGATGTTGAGAGTCCTTACCCATTTGTACATTTGATGCAATTTACCCTAACAAATGACCATTAATCCTCCACTAATTATCTATGACATTTCAACTATTATAACTCTATACTTGCCCACCGCTGATGATCAGGATAGTTTCAATATGGCTACCACAGTTTTAGATTCGATTTCGGACTGGGTTATTAAAAAGACTTCACACTTTCCTATGATCTTTTTGTTCTTTATGTATAAGAGAACATCAAGATTTTCCTAAGAAATGAAACAACAAGCCTGTAAAATTCCACTAAAGAAAAGTCACCATCTTCTGTTGATTTACCCATTTAATCTTTATATATTAAGTCTCATTATGGCACTATTATAAACTCCTTCAATAACAATAATTATTCACTAATTACATATAACATGTTAATAGCTATATACAGCCAATGAAATAGTCAATAGGTGTCTATGTGCAACGCTCGTACATAATACTAGTTATTTACATAAAAGAAGTTAGGTTAAGGAATATTGAACGCCTTTCCTACATAAGGTTTATCTGTCTATACATATATGAACCATGTCAAAAAGATTTTTTTTTTTAATTTAAGCAATCTACTTTTCATTTCACATATTACGTTCATAATATTATAAAAGAATTTAAAGGTAATATCATGTTCAGTCGCTTTGTACAAAAGCTATTTGTATGCTCATATTTATTAAAAAAAGAGTATATATAAAAGATAAAAGAAGAAGAAGAAGGATCCCAAACAAAATTTTTTTCTATGCAATTCAATTTAGAAAGCATGTGCATATGACCAATGAAGTAACATGGAGAGACCAATCAAATCTGATATGCAAACGAAAACCCTCTAGCCTTCCGAACTAACAACAGAGATTCAGTTTTTCCTACATGTTTCATATTCGTTATTCAACATGCAAAACATGAAAGTACCCTAGAGGTGCATGGGAGGAGGGTGAATAGGATAATTGCTAATCTAATCCGATTTCGATGCCAAATTAAAACTAATAATGCAATATCCTAGCAATATGATATATAAGAAAGATATGCAATGATAAACAATGAGATAAAAAGCGATAAACTATGAGACAATAGACGATATAAAAATAAGCACAAGAATAGTACGTCAAAGCCAAACGCAAACACAAGATATGATCACGGAGTTCGGTCAACCCTCGACCTACGTCTCCGCTCCTCACCTCGAGAAGATCTCCATTATATCTCAAATACTACACAATAATGGTTTTCAACGTTCACCGATAACGTTTACAATTAACACGTTGTCAATCATACAAGCCACACTCCTCTAAGTGTTGGACTACACGTGTTACCTTCCTCAAGTGTTTGGACTTACAACATCTTCCTAGGCTTTATTACCAACCCACTCCTCTTGGAATTAACCTCGTTCTCTCTCAAACCACTCTTCTAAGTGTTTTTGTGTATTACAACGTGTTTTAACAATAAGTACGGATAAAAGATTTGTTCTCCAATACAAATGAGAACGAAATGTAAGCTCACTCAATGAATCAACCTCACAACCTAAAAATACTAAATGTGAAATACTTAAGCTCAAGTGGTTGTGTGTGAGAACAATGAGTAAAACGAAATTTAAACTCAAATAATTCTAGCTTATATAAGAGAATCTAAATATAGATTAGCTAGAAGAAAAAAGTTTAGAAAACTTCTCCAAAAAACAAGAGATGTAGATATTTGAGGATGAAAGCCTCAAAACTGAAATTGAGATCCTTCTCATGTGAAACTTTTTTTACAAAAACAAACACACTTAGATCTTTCAAAAACTTAGAAACAAACTGCCAAAACCTCTTGTAAAACTCTTAGACAAAAACCAAGTCTCGAAGGCTATTTATAGCCTCTCAAACAAAACTGTCAAAACTAGCCGTTATAGCAAAATAGCCGTTGATCAGTCGATTGAAAAATATGGTAAGTCGACTGATTGACTGTAAAACAGAAAGCTGTAAAAACTGCTACTGGTAAGTTAACTAAAAAGCATAATCAGTCGACTGAAAACACTATTCTTGGTCGACTGATTCAAGTAATCGGCCGACTGATTTGATTGTAAAATCAGATGTTATAAAAACTCGTTCTAGTCGGTCGACTGGATAGATTTTTCGGTCGACCGAAGGCTGACATATCAAATACTTGATTTTTCTTGAAAAGTTGATTTTCTAAATTCAAATTAAAATAGCAAATCAACTCCAAAAACAGTAAAAATTGAGGAAACGTTTATATAAATGAAAATGAACATGTTAGAGAATAAATTTCTAAAATAACACTTTGCATTTGTGAAAACTCACTGTTTTGCAAAACAGTCACAAATACGAGTTTGTTGAATACTTGATTTTGATAAAGTTTCTTCAAACAAGTTTTGAGATACTTTCAAATGGATTCATAGACTTTTGAAAAGATGTAAAACAGTATCATTAAGTCTATAATCCGAAACATGTTGACCATAAATAAGAAACTAGTGTGTATGTATATAAATATATCTATTAGTTTCATATTTATATGGCTACACTTGAAAGCGATAAAACGAAATGTGTATGTGTGTGGTTTGAACTTTAAGCATACCACATAAAGTAAACACCTAAACTACAAACAATATACCCAAGCAAATAATCTTCATTAAGCTCGATCTTGATAGCGGATGAAACACGATAGTGAGTCTTGACTTGAATGCACAAAGCTTCATTCTGATTTTCACCAACCTCCAAGATATCGACGTTAAGGCGCAAATCCTTCCAACCTCCGACATGGAGGCATGTTGGAAGAAAACACAAATACTAAAAAAAGATTAGGAATTGTTTGTTAATCATCAAAACAAAATTAGACAATAAGTTCATAAATATGAGACCTAATAAGACACACCCCCTACAAGTAGGGGTGCAAACGGTTTGGTTTTATCCGAACCGATCTGCATCCGTATCCGAACGAATACGGATATGGTAAACTATTTTTAAAACCAGGCGGATACGATTTCGATTACGGATCTAGGTTTTTTCGGATATGGATACGAATACGGATATGAGTGTAAGATTCGATTGCGGATACGGATATCCGCAATTTAGTAAACATAAGGATTCGGGTCCATTTAGGTATCCAAAGTTTCAAACCCATAACTGCTAACTAACCCAAAAGGACAAAACCCAACTAAAAAATAAAAACCCTAACCTCCACTGAGTCCACTCCAGCCACTCAATTTCTACAACCCGATGGTCCCGACCCGCCGCACGCCGTAGCCCGCCTCGCCAACGGCCTCGTCCAGTTCGTACGCCGTCGCCCGCCTCGTCCAATTCGCACGCCGTCGGATCTCGCTGTCGCCCGCCTCGTCTTCGCCGCACGCCGTCGGATCCGCCACCGCCCGCATTGTCTTCGCTGCACGTCGCCGGATCTCTCGCCTCGTCTTCGCCTCGCCTCCCGCCATCGTCAGATCCCGTCGTCTTCGCCTTATCTTCGCGCACGCCGTCAGATCTCGCCGTCGGATCCACCGTCTGTTCCATAAGGTCGAATCGAAACTCTACTTTTAATTTCATTGTCAATATGTTATATGTGACTATAAGTTTTTTGATTAAGTTTTTTTTTAATTTCATTGAATGGAAATCATGTCTAAGTTGTATTATATATTTATCATTTGCGACCACATACATTTATGCAAGGAGAAGCCTACAACCACATACATTTATGCAAGGAGAAGCCTACAACCACATACATTTACCCATTTGGTTGTAATTTATACATAGGTGTACCAATTCCTATCTGATTCATATCAATTTGTCGAATATCCCTTTCATATCCATGATCGTATGCGATCCGATTCTCAAATATCCGAACCGTATCCGTTTCCAATGAATGCGGATATGGTTTAGGTTTTTTCTTACCGAAGATAATCCGTATCCGTATCTGTATCCGTTTATAGAAAGCGAATATGGTAAGTGTCATATCCGAACCGTATCCGCTCCGTTAACACCTCTACCTACAAGCATAGGCAGAACACTTGTTTGCAAAAAAAAAAAAGAAAAAAGAAAAAAGAAAAAAAGGAGTTCTTCGCTTGAGAAATATTGAAAACCTTCTTATATATGAAGTTTTATCTTCTTATATAAAGTCCATCTATCTAAACCTACGTGAAACAAGCCAAAAAGGATTTCATCTTTTCCGAGTTGGGAACGGGCGGAGAGATCTACAATCACAATCCTGCATTAAATAATTTTCCCAGATTTTCGCAAATACTTAAAGGAAGGACACGTGTGCAGTCTCGAGATGGCTTGCACCATCTCCGTTACAATCAGACCCAAAACCCAATCCTGCCGACGTGGCAGATAAATCGCGGGGCGGTGAACTGCCATCCCTCGCTTCGGTCCACAAGGGAAGATGCTTTAGAATATTCCCCTCCTTCTCTGGCCCGTTGTCCATTAATTCTCCTAATTACCAAAAAATCCCCGAAATAAAAAACTAATTTTAAATTAAACCCCTCGGATAAGTCCCATCCCCCTATATGAACCCCCATCCCCTTCTCCGTTCTAGTCACAGCAAAAAAAAAAAAAAAAAAAAGAAATCACTTCTTTTAGAAATTCAAGCTATGAGCAGCGATAAAATTACGAGTTTGCCATTGACGGATCAAGAACTCCTCTTCGAGAAACTCGAGGCGATCACGATCCAAGGATCGGACAAGCGCGGGCGCAGGATCGTGAGGATCATCGGGAAATTCTTTCCAGGTTCGAATTCTTCGTCGAATTCTGAAAAAAAGAAAGCCTTTTTTTTTTGTCGTCGGTTTGTTGATGTTTTGCTGTTTTTGGCGACAGCTAGGGTTTTGAGCGCCGCCGGAGGAGAGCAGGCGCTGAAGGGGTACTTAGAGAAGAGGATCTTTCCGGCGATCGGCGGGCGGCCGTTCACGGTGGTTTACGTTCACACGTACGTGAACCGGTCCGATAACTTCCCCGGCGTTTCGGCGCTACGATCGATCTACGAGGCGCTGCCGCCGGCTGTCCGCGATGGGATCCAGGCCGTCTTCTTCGTCCATCCAGGGCTCCAGGCTCGCCTTTTCTTTGCCACTTTTGGAAGGTTCCTCTTCAGCGCAGGGTAAGTGAGTCGCCGCCGGCGCATGTTAGCCTTTCCCCCCTTCAAATTTCATGGAACCGATGGCGTTCTGTTCCGGCGCAAATTAGCGCGTCGGCGGCGCATGTTAGGTTCTTAAGAGTTTCACGGAATCGGTGGGGTCTCGTTCCGGCGCACCTTAGCGAGCCGTGCGCCTGATCTCACCCCCCGAAACACGCGCGCTGGCGTGACCCGAGCGCGCCGTTAGTCGCCTAGAATCGAGGAGGAATATTCCCTAGTCCTCTGGCTCATGTTAGCACGTGCGCAGCGCACGATAGCGTCCCCACTCCTGATTAACGCAATTACGCAAATGCTAATCCCTAATTACAAACCCTAACAGCCTTTTTTTTTAAAATAAAATTCTGCAGGCTGTACGGTAAGATGAGGTACGTGAACAGGCTGGAGTTCCTGTGGGAGCACGTGCGGAGGGGGGGAGGTCGAGGTCCCGGAGTTCGTCCACGACCACGACGACGAGCTCGAGCGCCGCCCGCTGATGGACTACGGGCTCGAGAGCGACCACCACCGCACGTACGAGGCCCCGACGATGGACACCGCCTCCTCCATGTACTCGCTTCGGTGCATCTCGTAGCTGGGGATTTGTTCCGGGGGCTTTTTTGTGAAGTTTTCCCTTTTTTTTTTCTACTTTGTTTCGCAGTTTTAGGGGGTGCTGCTTTTGTTATTTTGTTTTGTTCTATTGGTGGTAGAGCTGTGGATAATTAGGGGTGTATATGTCAAAAGTACAGGAAGAAGGCGTTTGCGACGGGATTAATGGATATGATGGTTTTCTTACTTTGGCGATTTAGGCCTCCTCCTCAAATACGCTCAGATTTAACTTAATCCCGCAACAACTTTCTAAATCACGCTAACTACCCCCACTGACTTCTATGTTTTGCAGATAACCCCCCATAAATTAGAACCGGTAATGTAAAAACAGCTAGCATAAAAAGCATTTTAGAAAGTTGTCGAGGGTCGGCAAAAAGATACTGGGGATTTTCCCCAAAAGTCGTCAGGGGTTTAGCTCGATTTCGAAAGTTAATCAGGGTTTATCCGTTGCATACTGTTAAGTATTGCGAAATGGTTTTGATTTTTTTCGGCAATCATTAAGTGAATCTGATTGAGGGAACAAGATTCAAATCTTCTTGGAGTAGCAATTTAGTTAGTAACAAACTCTCGGTTAGCTACCTTTTTCCTTATCATTGTTTTCTGTTTATTTCATTAGAGATTTTTTTTAACCACAAGATATTCTATAATATTTGGATACATAAAGAATGTTATTCTTTAGGCCCTTGTTAGGTAAAAAGGTTAAGTGAGAGGTTAACTCTTTCTTAGTCTTCCAAACACAAAAAGTTGCACAGGGTTACTGAATTAATCCTTTTGGTCCTGTTTGGCAAAGGTTTAAGGACGAGAGATTAAGAAAAAGGTTAACATAGTTAGTTTATTTAATAATCCGAATGATTAAATTATTAGTCTGTTAAGTAAGATATAGTTTAATCCTTGTGATCATTTTTAGTGTTTGGAAATTAATAAAGATTTTAACTGATTTCTTTATAAATAGAGGGATTATTTCTTAATCCTCCTAAACAGGAGCAGTAAACCCCTCACTTGGAAAGATTAACTCATTTTAACCAATCCTCCATTCTTAACCCTTTGCAATTTTCTTAACGGGAATAAAAGTAGATTGAATAATATAAACGTGTGCTAATATTCAAGCGGACACCTTTTTTCCTTTTTGGGGGAACTAATATTTTCTTTTAAAATAATCTTAAAGATGGAAGAAGTAACAATAATAAGTGTTATGATATCCTCATTCGTCAAAATACAACTCGCCAAACAACGGGCGAGTGGGTATTTCCGCAAGCAAGGTCCTAACCGGCTTGGTGGCCCAAGCCCAGCGGAAGTCCCAACTTGGCCGACTCGTCAAGTCAATACTCTTCATGACGACTCAAAAGTCGAGATCAGCCGACCCTCTTGTCGAAGTCGACTCGCCTAGAGCCCACTCGATCTTTTATTTAATGCCCTACGAGGAAGACTCGATGGACTTTACTTCTTGGCGAAACTGGATGATAATATCTGCCTCGGGCTTCTCCCCCTGGCCACGTGTCAGCACCGCGATCAACACTGGATAGGTCCCATCATGACCTTAGCCCTGATAGTCTTCATGAATCGTCATATCACATGGGCTCTACCACGCCGTCGATCACTCTCCATTCGATGCTGAGACGATCTCTCCAATGCTGAAGTTATCTTTCTCCCAACCACCTACAGACACCCGTAAAGTGGGTGCTGATGCACTCACCAGCCCATACCTCGCCATCACTTTTCAGTACTCGGCTAAAGTGTCCAATCTATCATCATCCCACAGTGTAAATACATGTATTATTCGCCCTTGGGAGGGGGCTTTTCCAAAAAAGAGGAGAAGAACTCTTAAGTTCTGCTTCTTCTTCCACTCAAGTTTGCCATCTAACTTGATCGTCGGAGGTACAACGGGGGAACCGATCCCCGTCCTCTCACGAGTCTTTACATGTGCAGATTTCTCAGTTCCCCAATTAAAATACCAGACATAAAGCCGAAGAAGAAGACAATCCCCTCATCAATCTCCTTTACTTCATCGAGATTATCCTACCCTGATAAATATTGACCGTGTGATCACTAATACGTCAACAATAAGTACTTTTTTTTTACAGGAAACTGAAGGGGACATTCTTAAGAAATAAAAAAAATGCATACTCAGGGGCTTCCTACTCTTTTAAACGATGCAGAATTTGACTTTTGAATCTTTAAAAAAATCTATTAGGAAAATTTGTGAAGTGCTCACAAATATCTCAGGAAATGAATTAGTAGTCCATGTATTATTTGATTGATAAATATTATCTGTTTTAATTGTATTGCAGTTTCTAATTTATTTTTTGTGATCATTTAAAAAAATTGAAAGCACAAATCCTCAACAATTTCCATCATATTATCTTCAAATGGAAATATCTTTCAACAAACCTAACGGACATGATAATATTCTGATAAAACAAATTCTAAAGTGTTACAATTATTGAATTGATTCTCCATCTGACGCAATACAGGATCTGATTCAAAGTAGCCCGAGGTATCTCCTTGATAATAAATATAAAATCATAATACTTAATGAAGATAGTGACTTATCATGCATATAAACTAGAATAAACATGAGCCGTAGTGTCTCGATGTTCTCGCTAACATGTCGTTGATGTGATACATATCTAAACTTTAGTAATGATCTGACTACGATGATGACCTGAATTTAATAGTCTAAATGTATGTCACTAAACAGCAACCGGCCAACTAAAAATACACTTCAACCTTATTATCCTTACTACTCTAATAACATAGATGCCATTAGTTGCAAAATTACAACGCTTAATGGCCTATACTATTATCACAAAAAAAAAACCCTAAACGACTGTTCATTTTCTCTTGTAATGTACTAAAATAAAACAGGGTATAGATAGAGTGTGCATACAAAGTGAAGACTAAATTATTGGATTTGCCCCAATAAACAATGGGATGGGATTGGGGGTGGGGGGGGGGGGGGGGGGGGGGGGGGGGGGTGGGGGGGG
>BQKN01000346.1:228833-257517 GCA_022839385.1 Asparagus kiusianus | reverse complement strand
TGTGTTTTTCTAGAAAAACACAACAATAAAAACACATTGGTAACCAAACGCACCCTTAATTATTACTTTTTAATTGTTACAATTTTATTTAACTAGTTAATAGTTAAAAAATAGTTACAAAAAATTGACTTAAGTAAAAAATAACCTAAGTTACATAAAATTGACTTAAGTGAAAAATAACCTATAAGTTACAACTTTAGATCATCAATTGTTATTGTTTTAGTTTGAGGAGGTGCAAATAGGTAGAACCGGGACTAGTAGATACTGAGATAGGGTTTGGGAATAGGTTAGGATTTTGGTTTAAGTTATTGGGTGGGGTATTTAGATATTGGGTCGGGTTTTGGTGTAAAAAATCAGTTTAGTTTAAGTGATTGGATTTGGGCCCAATTTTGAGCCAATTGTTTTTTATAAAAAGTTGAGTTGTGTGTCTAGTCGTTGTCATTATATTCAACTTTTAAGTCACACTAGTTTTAGGCCCGTGCGATGCACGGATTTGTTTAATATACAAAAATTGATATAGCAAAAGAATACAAAATAAAACAGTAATAATATATAAGTAGTCAGAAATGATACAACCTAAGTTGCATATATGTTTGACTTAATATTAAACTGTAAAAAAGAATGAAAATATAATTTCTCTATTCTCATAATAAACCTGCTTAAAATGTCTCATGGCTATATGATTAATGTTATAATATTTTGCTATACCAAGTAATTAGTATGCAGCATAAAGTTTAGTTTCAAACAAAATATTTAAAGTACATAGAGATACCTGTCAATTATATATATCTATGAATGAAAATAATAATTATCAATATATTGATAAACAAAATATCTAACATATCATAATCATATCAAGTAGTTAGGTTTCTCAACGCAAAACCACCAAAATAATATGCACTGATTACAAAAGCTTACTAAATAAGGTTTTAGACCAGAATACTAAATATAAGTTTCAGACATCATGAATCAGATAGATTTTTTCAAAAAGGAGCTTGAACTCTCTGTAGAATATTCTAATTCTCTTTTTCAATTTTGATTTATTTTTGCTTTTTGTTGCTTGATATTTGCGGAGAAATCAAGTCTACTGAAACAGAGTGCTCGACATCAGATTCTAACAAATTTCTCTTGCAAGGTGTAATGTTATCCGAGAAACAAATTTTAACTTCATTGTCACAAGTGACCGATAAAGAGACCTGTGTTTTAGTATAAAATAATAGTTAGCATGATAATGAGGTGACAGGAATAGATTGTTGTACAATTAATGTGCAGAATCAAGAAATCAATAGTAAGGCGAAAAGAAATAGGCAATACAGAAGTTTTTTATGCAAAGTGTCAAAAGTTAATTAGAAGCTTCACTGGATTGATAATAAGTCATTGGCAAATAGAACATAAGCCAGAAATAATGTTAACTAAACTTCAAGCTTTCATTTGTTTTGAAAACTTCTAAAACTCAAATGGTAAAAAAACCTTGTATTATTAAAATTCATTCTACTCATATGTTAGATAAGAATCTGACAATATATAATGCATTCTTTTAAAAAACCTAACATTAAAAACATATTCTACACATTCTGAGAAAATAAAAGAAAATAAAGGCATGTTTATTTTATCTATTTAGTTAGCATACTAATAAGATATAAAGAAAAGTTTTTTGCACTGTTAATGTGAAGAATCAAGAAAGCAAAAGTAAAACAAAATTCAAAGTGGTAAAGATGTAAGAAGCAACAACATTAAAAGTGTATTTAAAAAATAAGTATTGTGAAATATACAGCAAAAATTGGCTTTTATAGAGTTTTAACTTGTCCGGTTGTCCCCTTAATTATGAAGAGAGGTGTTGAGGTGTTAGTATAAGTATTAGTTTTGATCATAGTTGAGTCTGGATGGAGGTTGTACATATAATGCTTTTGGGATGACATGAATAGTTACCTTTCATTTCACAAAAAAAAAGATAAAAAATACAACCATGAGGAATGAAAAAGAAAAGTAATACTAAGTGTCTTGACTTACATTATCAAGATCAACTTTCTTTTTGGAAGATTCAGCTTCATCAGTGAAATATTCTTGACCCGTCGATTCCTACTGATTTAGAAGGGAAAAATATTACTAATATATTGCTCAACGTCAATAAATATATGCAGATTGATACATGAAATGAATAGACATGTAGCTTTATAAAAGAAGAAAATAAGTAGTGTACCTGGTTCAAATCTAAGCTGTCTCTGAAAGCTGCTATCAGATTTTCATCATTAGTCATTTTAGAGATAGAAAATACAGGCCAATTTTGATTGAGATTGAATTCTGAAACTTGAATCTTGAACAAAAATTTCTTTTTCACCAACACGTCTAACTCTAGAGGAAATGAATCATCATCACCTTCCTGTGAATAATGTAAATAAGCAAAGTAAAGATATTGAAATTAAAACTTTTAATTTTTACAGAAATCCATCAGAGTGATTACTTTTGTCAGTCTTTCCCTCAATTCGACTGTAGATTTGTGAATAATTTGTTTAGCTTCACGATCAAATAGTACAAATGATGCAGTACATGTATGGTTAATGACTAAAAACTGAACTATGTACCTGATGAAACTCATAAATTAAAATAAACCAATAAGAACTATGATCTAAAGTGTACGTTGAAGATCCAGACATCCATTCATGAAGAAGATGATGAAATATAATTTGTGAAGAAACTGACATACATACTTCAACACATACCTTAGGATAACAAATCTTGTGTTTTATTGCACTTCTCACACCATAATTTACCATTTTCAGTCTTTACCTTCCTTTGATATTTTTTGCAGGCATTGTAAAACCAACTATAATCTATTTGAATTTTCTCTATAGTTGCTAATGTCACACATGTGAAAACCTGAGTATTATTAAATAGTAAGAAAATAAAGTTATGAATAATTTGGTAGAAAATTATCAATTGCATTAAGATTAATTGTCTAGTTTGCCACTAATCCCACATTTTAAATAGGCAATTCAATATCAATAAAATCTGGTCTTTAAAAAAATTTACCTCTTGTGCCTCTCATATTTCATCAAGTGTCTTCCGTTCAGTTAATAACAAAAAATCATCCTCGATGGAATAAGCTTTTTAGTTGGAATCTGACTAAATTGTTAAGACAAAGAATCTTCAATAAGTTTCAGACTTGTGATAGTAAAAGTAAATTAATTAGAAATAATATCAAATTACTTGTAAATAACTAATGAATGAGATAATTCATCATGTACCTTTTCTTTAGATCAGCAACTTCAGGTATGTCGGGATTGATTAATATCTTGGACGCATATAAGGCATTTGTAATAGTAATTTTACCTAAGAAGTAAAGTTTTTAAATTCATGATTTTGTCACTATATAAGCATAATCTACGAAATAAAAATATATTTTTTTGATAAATTAGTATATTTTCATAAAGATTTACCTCCATATGGTTTTGTCTTTGCAAGCTAAATCACTATTATAATAATTCCTGAATTAGCTTTCTGTACATATTGTGAAACGTGAACAACGTAATCACCCCATAAACTGCATTGCAATTTAATGTTGCTGCAAGTAGATAAAAATTTAGTACGGATTGCATATACACAATCTCACATGCACACGCATACTTTTACTATAAAAAATATGTAACTATATTGTATATATTTGTACTCATTTGCTATCTTGGAGTTCAAGCTATAGTAATTTTCTTTTACTCCCATTGCTCTAAACTTCTTTTACATTTCTAATAGTAATCAGCTCTCCAATGATATCTAAAAAATGTAATATAATATAAAGAAATTAATAAAAAGCCCATAAGTATCAACTATATTAAAAATAGTATTGAAATAAAAAAAACAATAAGCAAAACTGTAAATTAATTTGAAATAGTCGACTTTTTATCTTACCTATTAAGATAGTTGAGGTGATACGATTAGCAATTATATCCCCATAGTCAACTAATCCAAATGAATAGGAAGGTATTGCAGAACTCTCACATTCTTTAACAAATATAGAGTAGAGGAAGTTAATTCTATATGCGTGATCAGTAGCTCTATAATTTTCAATATCTTCTCCAACACCAAAATTCGTAATTAGATAACAACTGCCTTCATTCATTAGTGATTTGAATTTATCTATCAATTTGTTCTTAATCGTTGCTTGAATTTTTGCTCACTTTATTTAAAAAAGAGAATATCATGAATGTATAATCATGAATTATATACATTAAAGGAAAATAAAAGTGCACACTATCAACAATGATTTCCATCTCTATCATCATTTTCGCAAACTTTTTAAACTTCAGGGCCAATCCACATTCATATATCATTTGAAAATGAATCTATTATCATAGAAGTTATCATTATTCCCCACGTACCCAGGAATCATTTTGTAGCAACTTCTATATATCAGTACCAAAATTGAGAAGCCAATGCACATGCATAGCAGCCCATATCAGTAAAAAAATGGTAAACTATTATAAAGGGTTATCATTAACGTTGATCCCTAATGCACTCAACAATCATTTCACAAACTCTAAAATATTCAGTTGACGGCTAACTGTATTTGTCCTCAAAAAAATTACAGAGGATAAAATAAGAATTCAACACTAATAATAAAAAAGAGCACGAGAACTTTCGATAATCTCCATCTCTATCATAAAATTTGCGCAACAATTGGATCTAATTCATCGATTATCATAAAAAGTTACCAATAATATAGAACCCCGTCATGTACACAACGATCACTTTACAAACCCTAAAGACCTCCCACGCTCCCCATCAAAACCAAACAAAATAAACATTTAAAAAAATAGAAAAAGCAGCACATTGAAGGGGGAACAAAGCCCTAACCTCAATCTCTCCCGTCATTCACCTTCGCGTCCCCTTTCCCGCCACCGCCACCTTCGGCGCCGCCGTCGTCGGGGTCTCCACAAAAGTCGCAGAGCTCATCTCCATTTGCGCTATCCTCACCGCCCTGATCAATCTCTCGGGCAACTCCTCTTCCTCCTGCGCCTCCACAACAAACTCCATGTCGATGGATAGGGAGGTAAGATCGATCGGATGCACTACTAATTAAGAGAGAGAAAAGAGAGAAAACGAAAATTATTCGGTGGAATAAGGAGAGAAGAGAGTTAGGCAGTGGGAAATGAAGAGTCATTTTGTTGGAAATGGAGAAGATGCCTAGGAAATAAGAGAGTTAGGCGGTGGGAAATATGCAATAGAGAAGATGATGTTGGATATTTTGTTGGAGAAAAGACAATTTTGTCTTAATGAATACTAATAAATTTTGTAATTAAAATATGCTTTAATTAGAATTTAAAATGAGCATAATGGCTATACATTATGACAAACGTTACGGAATTAGTTACAGGTTTTATAACCTCTTTTCCAACCCTATATATATCCGTATGTTGAGCTCAAAACAATAAGAAAAATATAAAACAAATTCTCTTGTTTTTCCTTCTCTCCCCTACATATTACTTTCATCTATATCTTCATTTTATTTTATGGGCAACTTTCTTTCATCTGAGCTGAAGCTCTGCATTCTCGCCCGAGTGCAGAGGTTGACCGTTTCCGGGGGCTTTTACCGCTAGGGGGAGGAAATCATCTGCGTCAGGGTGATAGGCGGGTTCTCAATCTTCTAGGGCAGTGAATACACGACTGTTCCCGACCAGGGCAGATTTAATTATTTATTTTATTCGGATTTATTTCATGCTATAATATTAATTATTTGATAAATTTCCAACAATCTAGAAGATTGAGTATTCATAGTTGTTAATTTTTAAAAGCGGAAAAAAAATTAAAAATTAATGTTTGTCAAAAGTCTACTGTTCATCTGAAAAAAGTTTCAGGAATTTTTTTATAGTTACTGTTCACACAAAGAAAATATAATTGCTTTAAGTATATATTTGTTTATCTATTAGTATTATTGATTTGTTGTTGTTATAAAGTTAAAATAAAAAAATTGTAATTGTTACTGTTCATTTCAAAAAATAAAGACTCCACTGTTCATATTAAAAGATATCATTTCCTGTTCACTAAAAAAATGTTACTATTTAGCAAAATAATTATTGCTAATTGCTTGCTTATCTATTGTTTTAATTAAAAAATCAATTTTGGTTACTGTTCATTTGATTCATAATTGCAGTAATTAGTTTTAATTATTGTTGATAATTATTGCTTAAATAATTACAATTAATTGTAACTTGTAATTGGAAAGGAATATATAATCCTATATAGCAGTTAGAAATTCTTTATGAATTTGGCTATTGATTTATATCATTCACTTTGTTTGTCTCAACCTTTGTTTCATGTGCATTGCAATGACAAACAATCATATAAATACACTGACATACAACCATATGTAGGTTTGTAATGATCAAATATTATTTGCTAATAGAAACATGCTATAAATTTGCAGCAGTGTATATATATTTATTCTTGAAAGTCTCATATACATGGTTTTGACAAGAGAACACTCTGGATATATATATGCTCTGAAGTATTTGAATTTATTCATGGTTTAATGCTTTTATTTCTTTAAGCTATTAATATGATGCCTTCAATCAATAATTTCATACTTTGGAGTATTTATGCATCTAATAAGCTTAGTACAGAAGGTGGTAAAAGGAAAAATGGTCAGATTGGTATATTTTTTCGAGGCTTAGTGACACGTTGGTATATATATTTTTTAGTTTTGTCAGATTGGTATATTTTTTTAACTCCGGCGCCATATAGGTCTTAAATTTGGCTGGAGTTACTGTTCCGGCCAAATTTAGTTACTATTCCGGCCAAAATTTAGTTACTATTCTGGCCAAAAATCCCATCAGCCTGATCAGAACAGTAACTCCGGCCAAATTTAAGGCCTATATGACGGCGGAGTTGAAAAAATATATCAATCTGACGAAACTAAAAAAAATATACCAACATGTCACCAAGCCTCAAAAAATTATGTCAATCTGGACATTTTGCCGTGGTAAAAGTGAATGCAGATTTGTTCTATAACTTATGTGGAAGTTGTCTGCAGTAGGTATATCTATCAATGTTATTTACTTTTGTGGGCCTATAAAGCATTTTTATATTCTGATACAAATCTCATACCTCTGGTTGGCTTGGAAAAGTCACGGAAACAACAAATTATATGAATTCTCAGTTTACCCCTGCAAATTCTCTATTCGAATTAAATGTTTGTAGGAAATATTTTTTAAGTTACTATTCACATATACTGTTAAGGAACAAAAACTCATTGAGTGAACCGATTCAAGTTTTCTTGGATTAGTTGGTGTCTAAGGCAAGGTTTAGGAGTTGCGTAACGCGCTCTGTAAGGAACGAGGTACTTAATTGATCTTTGATCAACCTGTATTACTATTCTTACCCGGCTAACTACCCGGGTAAAACTTTAATCTTTTCACTTTAGGAGTTTTTGGTTTGGAATAAGAGGACCGGAATTATGTGAAAATTCATATGCATTTATTTTATTACGCTTCTTGCATCATATATTGCCTAATGATAAATAATCAATATATGAGCGAACCAAATCAAAGAGGTGCATCTTTTAAAATTCTATTTTATATGGTGGATTATATTTCAAATCTTCAAATGTATAGTTCATCTCCTTTATTGCATCATGATGGATATTGCAATAAATGTTCATATGTCTTTTTAGATAACTTGCATTTGTTATATGATTAATTACAAGGTTTTATACAAGAATGCACTTGTAAAAATTTAAAGCACGTATGTACAAATAATAATAATAATAATATTATTATTATTATTATTATTATTTGATAATGGTGGTACTAGAAAATGGCAACATAAATTTGGAAGGTCTCTTTTGTAGACAACCAATTTAAATTTGGAAGGTCTCTTTTATAGATAACCAATTTAAATTTGGAAGGTCTCATTTGTAGGCAACCGATTTAAATTTGGAAGGTCTCCTTTGTAAGCAACCAATTTGTAACCTCTTATAATAGAAGATTTAAAAAAATTTTATGCATATGAATTATGAAGTATGAAATATATTGTTCTCTTGAAGGCTCTGCATGTATCTATTATTAATTTCATTCATGTATGTGCATATGCATGACTGCAGAATTTTAGTTCCACATTAGTTTGAAATGTTCAGGTATTAAGGTCAAATCCTAATCTGCACAAACACTATGTGTTTACATCTTCAGACATAGACTATGATCTTTTATGATCATAGACCATGACCTAATGTCAATTTCAAACAATATGATGGACTAATTACAAAATAAGAACTTGATAAATAAATACAACGCCTGCTAGGCAAAATTATGATTTTAGACTTTGTAAAGTCTGTGAAAAGAATCTTGCTGACCCTTTGACAAAGGGTCTATCCAGGAGTGTAGTTCTGGATTCATCGAGGGAGATAGGGTTAAGCCCATAGATGAGGTCACTGATAGCGGCAACCCAACCCTTATTTGGAGACGTAGTCCCAATGTTGGTTCAATGTGGTAGAAACAAGCTGGACTAGTGACACTCCTGTGGAGCATCGACCCAAATATATTCATATATCACTATGTAGCTTGTGCTACTATCCCTTCTCTATGATGACGATGCTCTTATGATACAACTGGCTAGGCTGAGTTTTACTCTTAATAAGTCTAACGTGTGTAGTATGGGGGGTATTAAATAAATAGCTGTAGTACCATTTGAGGACTTACCTACGTGAGATGAACCGTGATGGCCGCGGTTAGGGGGGCTGGGCTAACCCTTAGAAACTCTCATGAGTCGGTTTATTGTGAGCATCTCTTTAACGCTCAACCCGCTTTGCTCAATAGATGAAACGTATTGTGTGTGTTTTTATCAATACCTGATTCAAGGGACCTAATTCAAGGCTTAGTCCATTATGTCCCTCAGGTGGCGATGAACTCACTAAGGAAATGTTCAAAGTCGAAAGCTACCTCTCCCGAATTCACGATACGTAAGGTTGCCCAACCTATTTTCTTTTTGTGATTTATTGATTTATTTATTGATTTTGAGTTTTCGGTCAATATTGCCTTTTGGGGAGACAGTTGGATATTTTGTTGGAGAAAAGGCAATTTTGCCTTAATGAATACTAATAAATTTTGTAATTAAAATATGCTTTAATTAGAATTTAAAATGAGCATAATAGTTAGACATTATGACAAACGTTACGGAATTAATTACAGGTTTTGTAACGTCTTTTCCAACCCTATATATATATATCCGTATGTTGAGCTCAAAACAATAAGAAAAATATACAACAAATTTCTCTTGTTTTTCCTTCTCTCCCCTACATATTACTTTCATCTATATCTTCGTTTTATTTTATGGGCAACTTTCTTTATCTGAGCTGAAGCTCTGCATTCTCGCCCGAGTGCAGAGACCGGCCGTTTCCGGGGGTTCTTACCGCTAGGTGGGAGAGAATCATCTGCGCCAGGGCAATAGGCGGGTTCTCAATCTTCTAGGGCATTGAATACACGATTGCTCCCGATCAGGCCAGATTTAATTGTTTATTTTATTCGGATTTATTTCATGCTATAATATTAATTATTTGATAAATTTCCAACAGATGAATAGTCATTTTGTTGGAAATGGAGAGATGCCTGGGAAATAGGAGAGTTTTTCAAGTAGAATTTTCCCTGATTGACAGGTGTACTATTTGCCAGGTGGCGTTTAAAATGGTATGGGTCATTTTTGTCAAGTGGCATTTTTGCCAAGTGGTGTTATCAAGGGTAACAATTTTTAGTAATAGTATATAGATTAGGAGTTTTGATTTTATATACAGATTGAAAGTTTTTCTAATAGTTAGATCTAAATTAATTCATGATGAGTTTTTTTTTTCCTTTTTTGAGGTTTGCTTTAAATGGGATTTAAGTACTAATTATATACAATCATCTCAATCGGAACTACTCATATGCTATAGCAATTAATGATCATTATCTCTTCTTATCATTCTCAATTTAATTATTATTTGTGGATGCTAAAGAAAATCAAAATATTTTTCTCTAGTAGACCTCACTAAAAAACAATTTCTTAATTGTTTGACTATTTTTTGATTTTTTTCTTCTCCTCCTTGATCTTTGATCTTGATCTGAAATGACTTTTTCTTTCGGCGAATTTAAAGACTCACAATTGTAACCTATACCTATTTTTTTTTCATAAATTGTATGCACCTATAATTGAAAGTTTATGCAGTTGAAGTGGGTGTCTAAAACAAATTTACAATTCTCTTCGTGACTAGCTCAATCTGCTCCTTGGAGAGCTACAAGTTATCAAGGAAGACGTTAAAATTACAATAGTACGAGCCTATAAGAGGGTGTTGTTCGAATCTGATTTTGCCCAATCTCTTTCGTATGCTCCTACATGATGAGATGCCTTACCATCAATTGATTTTACTTGTAGAAGAGATTAGAAGATCTTGTGTTGCTATGTTTAAATAATAAGAGCCCCCGGTTAATAGAAACTGAGGAGATTGACTTAGGAACGAATTTTGTTTTGATGAATGTCACTTCTCTACATTTCGATGTATGGCCAATGAAGTTGCCCATTTTTAGCTAGTTTCTCTCGCAAGGAACAAGGAGATGCTATTTGGTGGAACAATTTTTCAAAACAGCCCCAAAAAAAATTTTATTTTTCAAAATAGGCCCCTTTTTTTATTTATCAAAACCGACCCGTTTTTTTGATTAGCAGCCTAATCACCTTCCTAAACAGTCGGGGTTACCAACCCCGGCTATTTAGGACTTAAATTTTTAGGGTTTAAGGCTTCTAATTGAGGTTTAACACTCTCCTAAATAGTCGGGGTTGGCAACCCCGGTTGTTTAGGAGGGTGATTAGGCTGCTAATAAAAAAACGGGTCGGTTTTGGTAAATAAAAAAAAGGATCGATTTTGAAAAATAAAATTTGTTTGGGGCTGTTTTGAAAAATTGTTCTATTTGGTGTGATAAATTGATGATAACATTAGCTAGTATTGTACTTCATGATTTGAAGTTTGAACAAAATAAATTTGTCTCTCTCATTAATAAACAATTTGCAGTTTAAATGGTCAAATTTATCAAAATATTTCAAAGAAAATCGTAAGCGCATTTGGCTATGATTGAAAATAAAATAAAATAATTTGTACAATAGCATTACTGTCTTATTAGCGGAGGCACAATAAGATATAAAATAAAAGGATAAATTTCAAATAACATGCCTTGTATATATTTTCGGTAGCACTTACCTATCAACTAATCTATTAGCATTAATCCTTCTCAGTTCTCACCCTATAAAAAGTGAGATATTAGACCCTCACATCTTCAATAATTCCAAATTAATCCCTCAAATCTCAATAGTTACTCATTAGTCCCTCAAATCCTATTTGTTGTTGTGGCTTGGTCCCTTAGGGGCCTAAACACCATTAGCGAATGTTTGTTTGAAGGGTTATTTACAATTTGACGCTCTAAAGCTTACACATTTTTAAATTTTGATGCCCACAGTTTTTTGACACTTCGCTACCTCAATGTTTGCATTTTTTTTAAACTTTGATACCAAAAACTTTTTTGACACTTAGATACCTAAAGATTCCACATTTTTTAAATTTCATACCCCAAAGATTCTATTTTTTTAAACTTTGATACCTTAGAGTTTACATCTTTTTAACTTTGATACCCAAAGTTTAGGGTATCAAAGCATCAACAATAAAATTTTGGAATTACAAAGTGAAAAGATATAAACTTTGTCATAATAAAAGTTTTAGAAAAAACTTTAAGCTATCAAAGTTAAAAAAGATGTAAACTTTGGAGTATCTAAGTGTCAAAAAACTTTACGATATTAAAGTGAAAAAGGTGTAAATTTAAGAATAGCAAAGTGGAAATAACCCCCTCTTTTTTTTTTTAAATTTTAAGAAGAAGATGGTTTTAAGAGAGAAATAATAACTAAGGGGTATTTTGATCATCGAGGGATAAAATTGCAAGAACCTTAGTATTTGGGGAAGTAATGAGCAATTATTGAGATTTGAAAGACTTCTAGGAAACTATTGAAGATTTGAGGGAGTAAAATCTAAAATAACCCTTATGTCAACAGCTACTGAAGAAAACGAGGAGATTATTTGTAATTCATCCTAGGGTAATTTGCACATAAATACCCTAAAGTTTTCCAACTTGTTCACCTTGGGTCCATATAGTTGGTTTTTGGCTAAAGAAAGACCGAAAGCTCTACAAAATGTAACTCTCACTCAAAGTCTAATTTTGCCCAATAAGCGCCCAAATTTTAAATAAAATTTAACTTTAATAGCCTGAAAAGATTTTTAGGTTTAATATGGAAACTTAAATATTCTGTTAAAGTTTGATAGTAAAGTTAATTTTTGTTAAATTTTAGGTAGCAAAGTTAAAACTTCTTAAACTTTTGGGTAATTTTCAGGAAAAAAAGAAAAGTGCGAGTATCAAAGTTAAAAATGAGATGAACTCCATGTAACTTTTTCGGGGTTAAAAAAAGGCTTTGGGGAATCAAATGCTAAAGCAGAGTAAACTTTGGGGTACTTAAGTACAAATAACCCATTCCAGGTTCAATAAAAGCGGGTAATGACCCCAGAAATAAAACCCTAAAATTTAAAAAAGCCGCAAGAGAGAAACGCAGTCACTCCTCTCATGAGCTTTGCCCTTGGAAATCCCTCCTTTTCTCTCCTCTCGGCCCCTTAGTTCTCCTCCTCTCCTCTAAAATCTCGATTCGGATCAAATTTCTCTTCGATTCGATTTCTGAAAGATGACGGAGGCGTTGAAGAAGAGGAAGCGAAGCGAAGAAGATGTCACTGAGCTCCTTCAAAGGTTCCTCCTTTTTCTTTTCTCTCAAAACCCCCTCTTTGGGAGCTATTTCAAGGGTTAAGGTTCTTGGGTTTTTGAATTTTAGGGTTTGAGCTACTGGGCCTCGAGCCTTTTGTTTGGGGCCTTCTTTTTTGGGTTTGGGGGGGGGGGGGGGCGGGAGCTTTTTTTGACTTCATTTGGATTATAGGGATTCATAAATTATGTTGATAACTTAAAATTTTATTGAGATTAGTCTGAAAAAATGGGAATGAGTAAAACGTTAGCCTAGAAACTGTAGCACTTAAGTACCTCATAATTTCACTCACTTATATACCCTCACTTGTTTTTCGTAGCATTTCCTATACCATAAATTATTTAAAATCTGCACGTTGGTACCCTCTATCGTGCACACGTAAATATAATCACCTGAATGTTCCTCTATTATACTCACATGCTAAATATTTAGCTTTCTAACCATTAAGATTGGTTAAATTCATCATTAAATCTATCCTAACTCTAATTTAAAGCGTAATTAATACAAGATTAAAATAGAATTTTGGTAGATTTAATAGTAAATTTAGCAAATGTTAATACTTAAAAAGCTCTATAATTAGGGTGTAAGTATCATAGAGGATCATTTGGGTGAAAATTTTCATGTTTGTGTGATTGAGGGTACTAATATGCCAATTTTAAATAACTTCGGGTACATAAATGATACAAAAGCAATTGGGGTGTATAAGCGGAAAATGAGTTCTACTATGAGGTATTTAAGTGCTATTTAGCCTAAAAAATTATCTCCTTGTTGCTGGTTTGTTATTGTGAGACAGGACATTAGGGTTTATATGTGAAATTTGCAAGAGCTTACTAAATTGCATCGTGCTGCTTGAGTTAAGTACATTATTTTATCTGATTGAAACTGGAATACCATCAATTGGTGCTATTAGCAAGGTCATTTACTCGACAGTTAATTTGTACATAAACTACACGTGTTGTGGTACTGTGATCAGGGTTCTTTTTATGAAAATCGTTGCAGTGACTTCAATAAGCTTTACTTCTTTAATCGAAATGTAAATCTAGGAGTACAGAAATATAGTATTATCGAACAAGTTATCAATAGCGATGATGTCATCAGAAGTTTGTCATTGATCTCCTTCTATGATGTAGTTATTTCTGTGCCTTATCATGGTCTATTTATCTGATTCTACAAAGAGGACAGCTCTTGAAAGACAGTTTGTTTTAACGTTCTGAGCATATTCTGAATGTCATGTACAAAAGTTCATGAGTCTTTGCATTACCTTTGGTTTCATTTGCGATACTTAATCAGTTAAACTTGTTCGAAGAACATTACTTGAAATCTTAGCCTGATATTACTTGAAATCTTAGCCTATCGCTGAAGTGTTATGTAACGTGATGGCCTGTTGATTGAGGTGGCAGTTTAGAATGTGAACCCGATGCATAGTTAGCAAGTTCTGGTAGGACACACAAGTAGCATGTACAAATGGGGACGTGGGTAGTACACAAACAGATGGGACATGGGTACAGCCCGAAGGACATAATAATTCTCTAAAAAAATGACACAGTGGCACTACAACATATGATTAAAATATACATAATAACAGTAGATAGATGGTATTTGCGTGCATGCTTACACATATTACACATATTCTCACACCCGAAAATCAACAATTATCTTTAATATTACAAAACATAAAATAATCACATATATGCTGCAGTTCTGACCTACCATGCACAACTTTCATGACTTTGCAAAATGAATATGACTTGGCCCTTTACCTTTATATGAAATGCTGCATATCCAAACCTAGTTTTATACTAGCCAATATTTTGAAACATTTTTCCATTATAGCTTTTCTGTATAGACAATAGTAGATATATATCTTAAACATGTAATATGAATAAAAATACATAAAAGCAAAGTGTCTCATGTGTTCAATATCTAAGTCAAACATTTATTTATATAATTGAAGGCGCGTGTAAATAAGTTCATGGAAATACCCAAGAAGTGTCAAAATAAGTTTCTTAGTCTGACATGGATACAACTTCATGATAGAAGTACCCTATAGGTAATCATCAGATAACAACTGTACATAAAAGATATTTCACTAGTTTAATTGAAGGTGTTACCTAACACAGGTGCATTTTTAAAGAAGGTTTTTGCTGCTTGTACTAATTTTCATTCCCATTCACCACAATGTTCAGCATTTCCTTAAAGAAGAAGATATATTGGATTGAGAAAAGGACCTCTCACTCCATTCAATAACTTATTCTTTGGCCTGACGAATTCCATTTGGAAGTCTGACATTATTGTAAATCCAAGGATCCCAAGCTTTTCAAAATTCTTATTGTTTATCTGGTTTGTATGAAAGCGGAATGGAAAGTAAATTGTGGGGCTGTCAAATAATTTTTTATTGACTCTCATTGCAAATTTCTATGCTAGAGAGAAGAATTTTGGCAGTTGACTTTGCTGACGTGCCAGAAAATTCCACTACTTTCTCCTATACTATTTTTTCATCAGAACAAATAGGGGAACCTAATGGGATGCCAGTTTTGGCAAAAATAGCAGGTTGGATCCAAATTTCCTATGGATTTCTAAGAAATCCAAGGAAACAAACACCTTCTTAGCTTCAGTCTGAAAGTAGTAAATGTTTTAGGATTTTCTTTTATACAAAATAACCTGTTATTAAAGTTTTTTGTCTATTTACTGTGGGATGCGCTTATCTATGATCATGAAGTTCCAGTTTGTCTAAATCAATTTATTTAAGAAAAATTCTTTACCTGACCAGCTGGTTCAAAAGTGACCTAGTTGATAACTGAGTTCAGGTTTGTTCTGAGTATTAAAGTAATCTTAAATTTATCACCTGGCTATTTACTGATTGTAGATGCAAGAATAGAACTCAAAGTTCTTTACTTATTGACAATCTCGATTATAAAAGTCTGAAACAGCCAAAAAAACTATATATATTTATGAAGTTTGAAAATAATTCTAAAGAAATAGGAAAAACGAATGGTGTAATATATCATTCCTTTTGTCTTTCAGATATATCTTGCAGGAAGACTGACATCTAGATGGTATTTCACTTAGAATTTTCTGCTGCATTGTCAAATGCTATGCCTGTCTATGCCACATGTTCATTTACTTGATTCATGTCCTTACATTCATTAACCATAATAATGTGTCAGCACCAGTTCCTAGAGCCTTTTCTGCTATATGTTTTTAAAATGTCTTTTTCCAGGTATAATGCTCCAGCAATTCTCTCTCTGCTTCAGGAGGTGTCTGAGTATACCACTAAGCATTCTGATTGTGTGAAAATAGATTGGAATGCACTTGTTAAGACTACCGCCACAGGGATCTCCAGTGCTCGAGAGTATCAAATGCTTTGGCGTCATTTGGCCTACCATAACCCTTTGTTGGAAAAAATAGAAGATGAAACTGAGCCTTTGGTCAGTTTAAGTTCCAGTTCTATATGCAGCATACGTTTATCTGCATTTTATATTTATCTTTTTACCTCTTCCATACTTGAAGTCAAATTGATGTCTTTAATGTCAGATGCATCTCGTATTTATTATGACAATTATGTTGCATACTTAATTTTTTAAAACTGAAAAGGTTTTCCTCATATCGATAAATTAAGGTCAACCTTCTTCCATGTAGATAGATCCATACCTGCTTTTATAACCCATAGGCAGCATCAGCTATTCTTAGCTGCAATTCCTGTTGGAACAAGTAAATCTGACACCATCATTTTTGCTATTATGACAATATGACTTGAAGAAACCCTCCAGAGAATATCCTTTAGGACCTTGACTAATGGAACTCCTCTGTTAGATTGCAATCTTACTCTCCTTTTCAATCTTCAAACCTTCTTATCCCCTCTTCAATTATCCCAATATATCCCACCGTCTGGACACTTGGCCTTCCATTAATTGGATTCTTTTGCAGGACACCACTATCAAGCACAATGACATAAGTCAATGTTTTAGGAAGCACTTACACTTCTATGTGCCAAACCTCGTGCCCAGCACCTAGGCGCTTAGGTGGACCCCTAAGTGCCACATAAATGTTTTGGACATTTTATTAAAGAACTTTTCTATATATACAAACCTCTTTCAACAACTTACTTTTCTTAATCTGACTTCTCATGGTATATAGTGTTGATTTTTTACTTTTCTTAATTTTTTGAATGGTATGCTTTTCTTGTGAACAAGCAGTGGAAGACAGGTCAAGTTATCCACATTTTGATAGCTTTCTTTCTTTTTCCTAACCTTGTAGCTACTTTATTTGTGTTACTGTTGCAGGATGATGACAGTGATTTGGAATTCGAACTAGAAGCTGTTCCTGCTCTCAGTACCGAAGAGTTAGCAGAGGCTAAAGAATGTGCGAAGGTACGGCAATCAATGTCTTATCACGAAGTTTGTATGGCTTAGATGGACCTACTGTTATAATACTGTTAGAATTATAATGTTTTAACTTTCAATTTTTTGCAATTTTAAATTCTTCACAAACAAGGTTGTATATTTTGGTTATTTTAATTTCAGCCTATATATTTGTTTCTGCATTCCTTCACTTGAGAACAAAATTAGTATGCACTTGCCAATGACGCCTTTTGAAGATTTTCTTCACTCCGTTCTTTTCAATTTATTTGTCAATTGCAAACATAAAACTCCTAAGTTTTTTGAGTTCTTACTGTGCTCATGAGGTTTAATTTACCAGTTCCTATTATTCTATGCAAATCATGAGGGGCATTAGCTGTTCATATTCTTAATCACTAAAAGATTGGTGGATGCAATTTTTAACTTGGGACATACTAACACGTGTTGGAATCAGGCCCTTGCTGATGTTAGTGGCAGAGCTGTTGTCCTTACTCAAGTCCTCTCAATATAATAGCATCTTCTACATAAAACTTGGTCTAGCAAAATTTCAAAATGAAGTCATTCCTTATCTTTGATGTATGGAACTTCACCGTGATGGAATATCTGATATATTCTTTTTCCGATTAGCTTCAAGCTGGTCAAGTTTCTCTGGAGGGAAAATTGTGCTAACAAATTCTGCAAAGCTTGTATTGTTTAGCTCTGATAATTAATCTTCTTGGAAAAGGAAACCTTCCATTGCTTCTCTTAACAAAGTCTTGTGTCTGGCTCCTGTTTGTACAAAGTAAAAAAAAATTCAGGCTCTAGGTTCCTTATAGAGTAAATAAAGGAAACCATGGAGTGGATACTTGTATCCTTGCCGTTAAAGTAAGTAGCTTGTGTCCATAATTTTTCTTTTGAGCATTTTAGCTGTCTGACTAATGATGATTTTTTTGCCAGATCATACTCTCTTCGGGTTCTCCACGTATCTGCGGTTCTACACTTCGTCCAGCTGCAGAAACTTCTTCGAATGCAGACACACCTAATGAACAGGCATTGCTTGATCATTCGGAGAAATTGCCTGGTTCAACTAGTGGAGGGCACACAGTGCTTCCTGCTTCAAACCAGAAATCATCTTTATCGATAGGACCATCTGTTGAGGGGTTGGATGCAAATGGAGCAGGAAGTTCAGGTTTACCTGCTAAAAAGAAAAGGCAGTTGTGGACCAAAGAGGAAGATATGGAACTAATAGCTGCTGTACAGAAATGTGGTGAAGGGAATTGGGCAAACATTCTGAAGGGAGATTTCAAGCACAACAGGACTGCTTCCCAGCTCTCTCAGGTGCTCGTCACAATTTTGATTATTCAGTTTGACTTTCATTTGGTTTTCTGTCATATCTATCCACTATGAAAGACTAAACTTGAATAAAATAATTTTAGTTTTACACACATAAGGCCTCTAATCCTGGAAGGTTAGGCCTTGCTTCCACAGCACATATAATTAATTTACAGAAAACTAATGCCAATATAAGAGGAAAAAGTTCTTGCCTTAAGTCAAACAGTTGCATCTCATAGAAAAAACTGTTGAAATATTATATTAGTGGTAAGGACCCTACATAAATAGCATTTGCAAAATCAGTTCTACATATGAAATGTTATTTATTGTTTACCATTTTCCTTATTTTGGCAAGTTAATATTGTATTAGAGTAATCATGATAGCAGCTATATGTTGTTAAAATCATCCAGAGATGGGCTCTCATTCGGAAGCGCCTTGGCACTTCAAACACAAGCAATGGCAACAAAACTAATAGTTCAACCCGATCTGAGGAGAGGTTGGCAGCACAAAAAGCATTTTCCTTGGCTGTGGATATGCCTATGACTGGGGGCATATCATCAATATTTTCAGGTTTGCCCATAAGCTTTGCCTGTATCCAATCAGTTCAACTGTTTAGAGTACCATTTTTTACTTTTTTATTTTGATGTTTTTGATACCATGTGGATTTGTCTTGATTTTTTTCACCTCTTAGATGAATTATTTTCTTGTGCAAGCTTCAATCTCCATTAAAAACAGGAAAAAAAGAAAGGGATAAAAAGTCAATGTATTTCAAGAAAGAAGTGATACATATCTAAGTTGCATGGTATGAGTATAAATATGGGTGCAGGTGCAGGTACGGGGTAAGAGACTTGGCAAATTTGCAAAATGTAGGGTACGGGGACACCGCCATAAATATGTATTCTATGTATATTTATATGTATTGGCTAAATTACCAGATTGGTACTAAAGTAGTACCTAATGACCAACTTGGTATTACAATTATCTCCGGCAACAATAAGGTATTTAAACTTGCACGATGAGATAAATAGGCCCAAAAATGAATTTTTCGGCTAATTTTTCTGGCGATAACTCATATAATCTATCACATGATGCTTATGTGGACCATTAGAGAGATATTTTTAGATTAGTGTAAAAGCAAAGAGTTTTTTTTTTTAATTTGGGAGCTTCTTCTTCTTCTTCTATCAAGTTAGGGTTCTCCATTGCTTGAGAACATGGATTCCTTGAGCTCAAGCAATGAAGAACCACCAATATGATGGAAGGAGTACCAAATTTAAAAAAATGCATCTTTTTTTACCCTAATTTAAAAATCACTAATTCTAATAGGTTGAATGAGGCTAATTACAATTGCCACGTCATCATAAACATGCAACTTAAACACATGTGGTAGATTACTTGAGTGGTCACTAGAAAAATGACCGAAAAATTCATTTTTGGTCCGATTTGTCTCATCGTGCAAGTTTAAATACCTTGTTGTCGTCGGAGATAATTTTAATACCTTGTTGGTCATGTGGTATTTCTTTTAATACTAGTTTTTACACACGTGCAATGCACGTGATTTAATACCATGATTAAATATTTTTGGCAGTTTGTGCTCAATTTTGCCTTTAAACTCCTACATCCTAATTATTTTTTTATGTTTGTTTAAATGGGATACACCCAATTTAAATTTTCATGTTGATATTTGAATTGACAAAAAACAAATATAATTTAAAAATAATTTGAATTTTAATATTATTTTTGACCGATATGAAACTAAGCTTTATTTGAGAAAGTACAACATTGTAAAGTGAAAAATATTAAAATAGTGTTATACAAGGAAGGTGAATATTTAAAACTAATATGGCAAAATGATTGATTTAAAGTATGTTAAAATGATGCAAAAGTGAATATGAAGTTTATTCCTAATCATTGATAGACTTCATAAAAAAATATAAATTAAAGATTAATGCTAACTCTAGTATACTTTTATATAATAAAAAACATCTACATAAGAATATAAAAGTACTGAAAAAAATTCATGAAACTCCCTTCTAAAGATTCCTAATTTCACTCAAAATAATTAAACTATTCTATAAAATATTCAGAAAATATTGTCTTTTATTTCTTCTATTTTTTTATTTTGTTAATATCAATCCTTCTTCAGGTTTATCATTTATCATTTCTTAGGTAATTCTAGAGTAGTGTCGCCATTATCTACATCAATTGTGACATCAGGCTAAATTTGTATTTTTTATGCTGTTATCTTTCCTGGGCTCGTTAATTTTTTTATCATCTTATTTAACTTCACAAAGAAGTCAAATGTACTTATGATGTTCAACACAAACCGCTCAAAATATAGACTTTGATTTTTTTTCTATTTCAATGAGAATAAATATTAATTTCATATATATAAAATTTTTTGTGTTCCTAATTTATTACTTAAATAAATTAGAAGCTATCTCTTTATTTTCCTCTAAAATGAATTCTTTTGATGTGCATCCAATAAGAATTTCTGTTATTTCAATAATATTACCTTTGCTCTATCCCTGTCATTTTTCATAAAGATCTAAACTAAATACCTGCATTATTCATTACCAATTTCTCTTAGATTATAACATTAGTATTTAATTTGAAGAACACAGTATGGAATTTATGAATACTTACTAATATTTCTTATGTCTTCCATGGAGATTTTTTCTTTGATTAGGATAAAGTTATTAAATTATTTTTTAATGTAACTCATTTAGTGCTTTATTAATAGATATGTCTTATGTTAATGCCAATTCAAGTGATTCATTGAAGTTTTCTGAATTTTAGATTTATTTTCATCACTTTCCCATTTGCAATGGAAATAGCTCAATTCTTTTAAAGTTATCTCTAAATATTCTAATTGTTTCTCCATATGTAATTCCTTGTATTCTTTTACCCTATAAATATTATTAACGTCAAATATTAAAGTTTCTAAATTAAAATCAATTAATGCTAAGGTATAATATTATAGTGTTTTATCATTTCTATGGATTTAAACATCTATCAATTAATGTTACGAATGTATTTCGGCTACCCCAACTTATTACTAAAATTATATGAAATTACTTTAATTTATATAGTGCCGATAATTTTTAATCTATAATATTTTAAAAATTTTATCCATTAACCAGATTTTAATCAATTCTTATTGTTTTTGTTTACCAGTATCAACTTAGACAATTCTTAGATGCTGAAAATGGATAGTAAATCCCTAAATTAGAAATTTTAATACACACACACACACACACACATATATATATATATATATATATATATATATATATATATATATATATAATATGAAAAAATACCAAACAATTATACTTTTCTTTGCCAAATTTTAAAATTTTAGCCCATTTTTGTGGTTTTGAACTTTGAGGGTGTGATTTATAATTTTTAAAATTTTAAAAGAGTTTTTTAAAAAAATTATTTTTAAGTTTGGTAGTTGTAAATTCTATGTTTCATGTGTTGGTGGTAAGTTTTTAAATGTTAGTATATTTCTTATAACTCTAAAATTTTGAGGGTGTCTTTTACAATTATTAAAACTATAGATTAATTTTGAAAAATATTAAATTTCAGCGGTCTACCAATTGACGAAGTTGATGTGTGCTAGTTAAAAATTTTGAAAATTTAGAGTTTTTTTTTACGATTTTTAAATTTTGAAGGAGTTTTTTTTATAATTTTATAAAACTTTAAGGTTAATTTCGGCAAATTTTAAATTTTTAGGTGTCTAAGGGTAATATCTTGAATTCATCTTATGTTATTTACAAATTTTAAAATTTTAGATTTTTAGGGTGGCTTTTTATAATTTGAACTTTTGAAGGTGTTTCTATAATTTTTGAGATATTGAAGGTGTTAATTAAAAAATTTAAATTTGTTCAGAGGATGCTATTAATTTTTTTAAATTTTATATTTGTTATTTTAAGTTTTAAAATGTCAAAAATTTTAGGTGTATCATGGTAATCTCTTGTATTCATCTGTGTTGTTTGTAAGTTTTAAAATTTTAGAATTTTAATGTGTTTGTCTGTAATTTAAACTTTTGAGGGTGTTTCTATAATTTTTGAGACATTGAGGTGTTAACTGTAAATTTTAAATTCTTCGCAAACTGATATTATTTTTTTAATTTCATGTTTTTTATTTTAAGTTTTGAGACATCAGGATGATTTTTATAATTTTAAACTTTTTATGATCTTTTCTGTAATTTTAAAAATTTTTATGGTTTTTTTTGTAATACTTCATGTATTATAATATGTTATCTACTTATAATTTCTTTATCTTAACAAACTAATATCATTTTTATGTTTTATATATTTCTAATATTAGTTTTTTTAAATTGTTAAGCTAAACATTGTTCACATAGGATTAGGATAAGATATGATTATGATTAGGATAGATTAAGATATAAATGAAATATTCAAAATAGTGAAGGGTAATATTGACCATTAAAAATTAGAATTTGATTATAGATAAGGTAGTTCAAACTATAAAGGGGTATATTTGTCTAAAAAAGATTTTCCGAACTCGTGCTTTTAAAGGGAGTATGACTAATATGGTAATTTTAGCATATATGTATTAAAATTAATAATGTACATAAGATCAATATTGTTGTTTTCATTTACATATGATCAATATATTAGAAATAGATGGCAGTGTAGATTATACACCTGAGAAGTGTATGTGGTTTATTTTAAATTAAAACATGTAGTATATAATTGACGATATGCTTGAGCAAAGTATGCATATATTCAAGAAGCGTCCAAGAAGTTGGGGTATGGATGTGTGAGGCATGGGTACGGCTTCCAAATAGAAGTACTCTGGTCATATATACACACACACACACAATAACTTCTTTATTGATCTCCACAATATTTTACAAAGTAGACTCACACTTATATTTTACAAACTTAACTCTCTCTGAGGTCGCTTTGATTTCTTCTGCTAAAGAACTCTGCCTCTTTCTGACCTCTATGTCTCCTTATATAAACTTACAAGTATCAATGTCACTACAATACAAAACTACTTTATTGTAATTATACAAAGTGACAGCACTTCGGTAGTAGCAAGGAATAAAGGCGTAAGGAATCTCCTTTTAAAAAATAAAGTGCCCTTCATGATGATGTTTTTTGTCATTATCAATAAAATGAGCGGTTCCCTGAGGCTCAACTCATTTATGATAAAACCTTGGTACATTGCACTGTAGTATAATTTATTTTAAAGAGTATGACTCTAGGTTTTAGATATCTATTGCTCTCAGGCCTTGCTTTTGCCTTTTATATCCATAGGTTAGATATCATCCAATACTCCCATAGCAACTTCCCACATAGTATCACTGTCATCATCTGGGTCATGAGCATTTGGAAGATTTGTATTTTCCCCTGAAGATTCAATGCTCTTATTTGATTTTGTTTTAATATTGTCGAAAGCTTCAAAGAACTGCTTTTTTAGATGTCCTAAACATTTTTGCTGTATTTCTGATTCTGAAGCTTGTGGATATTTCCTTATCATTTTAGTTATTTTAAGCATAAGATTTTCGTTTTGAATCTCTTGAGTCATGGTGGTTTCGAGAACAATATTATTTCTCTGAATTATTTCTTCAATCTGTTTAATTTTTTCTTTAATAACAATTCCAGACCACCATCTGCAATAAAATTTTCTTTTTAATATAGGCAGATGAGATACTGTCCAATTTGTTTCATGTGACCATGTCCATATCCATGGTATTTCAGATTCTGCAAAGAAGTAGATAGTACATAAACCATCTATAATTTGATTGTCATCCATCTTTGATATTATAGGATGAGATTCGATCCATGAAGAATGTAACTTCATAATAGGTTCTGAAAGTATGCTTATTTTAGTATTATATGATTCCCACCATGAGAAAAACCATGAAGTCCTTTATAAATTGCTTAGGACAGAGCTTTATTAACCATGTGTGCTTATTTTTATAATTTTGATCTAAAAACATATTATAAAATGCTTGTTTATAATCCTAATAATTAAAATAGTATAATTCTTTAGTATTTTGAGATTTTACTAATGGTAGTTCTTGATTGGGATTTATTGCCCAATCTCTTGGTCTTATGACTTCTTGAATAATGTATTTACTAAAACTGGGTGGAACACTATGATTCTCATTGCTCTAGAAGTAAGTTATTTCCATGCCTTTCTGTATTATTAATGTCTTCATCCAAGCTTTTGATTTCAATGACAAGGTTGGATAATAGCTCTCATTTAAATAGTTCTGTCTAATTTTTTCAGGATCATTCATCAGGGAAATATCTTCTTGTTTTAAATATAGAACTATATCAGAAATCTTTTTAGAAGTCCATTCTACTTCTTTTTTGACTATAGAAGAAAAGGGTTCAGGATTATCTTCCTTATCATATCATTAATGCCTTTATAAAAGGCTTGAGAGAGACCACTTGCATTATTCTTTTTTGCAATTGTGCGCCATGAATTTGATTGCATAGGAGTATGACTTCTTTCTAATGTATGGTTGCCTCTCCCGTTCCTGAGAAGGAGGGATTATTCCGTTTTATGGGAACCCAGTAAAAAGTCAAGAAGATGATTATGTTCACCCTTAATGTATTTAATTTTTTAAATTTATACATAGCTAATTTAGCTTGCCATCTAGCAAATATTTGTTTAGAAATAAGATTTTTAACATCTTTTTCAATAATGCTTTTAGCCGAACTACAATCAACACGTAATAAGAATTCTTGATTCAGAATATCATTTCGGAAATTTAGATAAACATTTGATAATATAAAGCATTTCTTTCTTAATTGTAGAATAGTTATATTGGGCTTTATCCCATTTGCCAGATGTAAATCTGATTAACTGTTCTTTATTATTTTGAGGTTCTATTTGTTTGAGAATACCTCCATATCCAATATTGGATGCATCTGTTTCTACAATTTTAAACCAATGCACATTAGCTAGATGTATGCATGGTAAACATTTAACATTAGCTTTGATTTTTCTTACTGCAGCAGTATGTTGTTCAGTCCATGGTTTAACATTCTTCTTTAGTCTGCTATATAGTATAGTCGTATCTTATGCAAGATTCTTATAATAATCCGTAACATAATTTGAAGCACCTAAAAATCTTTGTAACTGTTTATTATCAGTTATTTAATCAGGAAATTTAAAGCAAATTTCATACTTCTATTAATAGGAATTATTGTTCATTTTTCTATATTGTGACCTAAAATTCTAATTTGGGTTTAGAATAGTTTCATTTTTGGGGCATATAGTGCTAACCCATTTCGTAATGCTAGATTACAGAATACCTCTAAATGTTTCACATGTTGATCAAATGTTTGTGAAAAGATTAAAATATTATCTATATATGATAATATAAAATCAGTATAAAGAATGAATATATCATTCATAATATTTTGAAATTCAGATGGGGCATTTTTCAGTCTAAACGACATTACATTTCATTCATAATGCCCAAATGGTACAACAAAGACAGTTTTTTATTTATCTTTTTCTTCCATCTGAATCTGCCAATATCATGATTTTAAATCAAATTTAGAGAATATTTTCGCATTATGAATACGATTTAATAAATCTCTTTTATTTGGAATTGGATATCTAATCCATTTAAGAACATTATTTAATGGTTTATAATTTATAACTAAGCGGGGAATTCCTCGCTCTTGCTCTACATGTTTGTTTACATAAAATGCAGTACAAGTCCAAGGAGAATAAGATTTCTTAATAGTTTTTTCTCTAGAAGAGAATGTATTTCTTTTTTTACATAATTCAAGGTATTCCTTATTCATTTGACATGGTCTGGATTTTGTGGGAATATCATTTTCATTAAAATTATCAATATAAGATAGTGAAACAATATGTTGTTTTCTATTCCAGAAAGCATTTGGGACATCACTACATATAGTGTTTTTGAATTTTTCTTTCTATTTGACTTATTAAGTCTTTCTTTTTCTTCATTTGTTCTTCAATTTGAACAAATACTAATTCTTCTTGAAGAAAATTAATTTTCTTTTAACATTATATTCTTAACTTCATTTAATAATCTAGTCTGAGGATCTGTGATGAATTCAAATATAATTTCTTTATTCTTATAAGTTGCTTTAATACCTGTAGTGTTAATTTGACTTGTAAGCATAATTTTATTTTTTTATTATTATTTAATAAAGAATTTATAACTTCTTCTTTTAATTCAGGAGATATTCCCCTGATGAATGATCCTGAAAAAATTAGACAGAAATATTTAAATGAGAGCTATTATCCAACATTGTCATTGAAATAGAGCTTGGATGAAGACATTAATAATGCAAAAGACATGGAAATAACTCACTTCTGGAGCAATGAGAATCATAGTGTTCCACCCAATTTTAGTAAATGCATTATTCAAGAAGTCATAAGACCAAGAGATTGGACAATAAATCCCAATCAGGAGCTACCATTGGTAAAATCCCAAAATATTAAAGAATTATACTATTTTAATTATTAGGATTATAAACAAGCATTTTATAATATATTTTTATATCAAAATTATAAAAATAAGCACACATAGTTAATAAAGCTCTGTCTTGAAGCGATTTATAAAGGACTTCCTTCATGGTTTTTCTCATGGTGGGAATCATATGGTGCTGAAATGAGCATACTTCCAGAACATATTATGAAGTTATATTCTTCATGGATCGAATCCCATCCCATAATGTCAAAGATGGATGACAATCAAATTATAGGTGGTTTATGTATTATCTACTTCTTTGCAGAATCTGAAACACCATGGATATGGACATGGTTATTTGAAACAGATTGGACAATATCTCATTTGCCTATATTAAAAAGGAAATTTTATTGCAGATGGTGGTCTGAAATTGTTATTGAAGAAAAAAATTAAATAGATTGAAGAAATAATATTGTTCTCGAAACCACCATGACTCAAGAGATTCAAAAAGAAAATCCTATGCTTAAAATAACAAAAATGATAAGAATGAAATATCCACAAGCTTCAGATTCAGAAATACAACAACAATGTTTAGAACATCTAAAAAAGTAGTTATTTGAAGCTTTCGATGATATTGAAACAAAATCTAATAAGTGCATTGAATCTTCGAGGAAGATACAAATCTTCCAAATGCTCAAGACCCAGATGATGGCATTGATACTATGTGGGAAGCTGCTATGGAAGTATTGGATGATATCCAACCTATGGATATAAAAGGAAAAAGCAAGGCCTGAGAGCAATAGATATGTAAAACCTAGAGTCAGTACTCTTTAAAATAAATTAATATCTAAAACCTAGAGTTAATACTCTTTAAAATAAATTATATTGTAGTGCAATGTAACAAGGTTTTATCATGAATGAGTTGAGCCTTAGGGAGCCGCTCATTTCATTGATAATGACAAAAAACATCATCATGAAGGGCACTCTACTTTTTAAAAGGGGATTCATTATGCCTTTATTCCTTGCTACTACCGAAGTGCTGTCACTTTGTATAATTGTAATAAAGTAGTTTTGTACTGTACGTGAAAATGATGTTTGTAAGTTTATATAAAGAGACATAGAGGTCAGAAAGAGGCAGAGTTCTTTGGCAGAAGAAATCAGAGTGACCTTAGAGAGAGTTAAGTTTAAGTGTGAGTCTACTTTGTGCAATATTGTGGAGATCAATAAAGAAGAAGTTATTGTACAGCTTGGGCGCTTAAAATTGTAAGTATCCTGGTTTGAGTTTTGTTATTTATATTTATAATCCTGTTTTGAGTTTTGCATATATATATGAGATTAATGAGTATCCTTGACAAAGAGAGAGATTCTCTCATTGACAATGATGTGCTACAATCCTTACCATATGAAATTCTCTCTCCTATTTTATTCTCTCATTCACATAGTAGGGATTGTGTCGCATCATTATCAAGGAGGAAAACCCCCTCCTTGTCAAGGATACCCATTAATCTCTTTTTTCTCTCTCTCTCTCTCTCTCTATATATATATATATATATATGAGAGAAATGAATATGCTTGGTACCAAGCACAAACTTGTGCTTGATAGTGAGGTTGCTTATTTTAATTCACTCATTCAAATGGTTTCCACTTGAAATGGGTCCCCTCCAACCCCTGTGTGGTCCCCTTTTAAATGTATGGATGAGAATGAGACTTCATTACCAAGTACCAAACATAGTGCCTGGTACTAAGCATACCCATCTCTCCATCTCTCTC
>BQKN01000346.1:195111-208833 GCA_022839385.1 Asparagus kiusianus | reverse complement strand
CGAATCTGCGTCGCGGTCGACCGCTTTACCAAGCCCGGTCGACCGGCCAGAGCGAAAAACAAATACAATGTCTCGTGCAGGTTATCGGTCGACCGCAGCGGCCACTCCGGTCGACCGACCAGAACGAGAATTTCTTGTCAGTCTCCTGCAGTGCACGCGGTCGACCGGATCTGCCACTGCGGTCGACCGTACAGTCTTCTGACTGTTTTCTTCGTCTTTTTGATTGCAGCTTTGGGTCTACACACTTAGACTAACAATCTCCCACTTGGAGACCAAAGCGTCATCAATGAGCTCACCCGAACTCTCCCCTTCTTCGCATGTATCTTTTCCCCGAAAAATTCTTCCTTCAATCAACAGTGTCCCGACGATCTCGTCGATTCTCGTAGTATGGCTCCGCCTTCGTCTTCTACTCGTGAAGGCCAACTGAAGTTGCGCACAACTCCAGTTTCTCAATGGTAACTGCCTTTGTCAACATGTCCGCCGGATTTTGACTCCCCAAAATCTTCATTAAATGCAACTTTCCTTCCTCGATCAGCGAGCGTATAAAATGGTATTTGACGTCAATGTGCTTCGTTCTGACATGATATACTGGATTCTTGGCAAGATGTATAGCGCTCTGGCTATCACAATAAAGAACTCATCTTCCTTGCTTCAGATCCAACTCTTCCAAGCACCCGTTCAACCAGATCATCTCCTTGCTTGCTTCAGTCACCGCGACATACTCAGCCTCGGTTGTGGACAAAGTCACAATCTTCTGCAGACGTGAGACCCAACTCACTGCTGTCGACGCTAAGGTATAAACATACCCCGTGGTGCTCCGCCTCGTATCATGATCACCGGCGAAGTCCGCATCCACGTATCCCTGCAGTACCAGTTCTTTCCTCCTGAAACATAGTGGTTTATTTGTTGTCCCTCTCAAGTACCGCATTATCCACTTCACGGCCTCCCAATGCTGCTTCCCTGGATTGCTTGCAAATCTGCTCACAACTCCCACTGCATGGGCGATGTCCGGCCTCGTGCAAACCATTGCGTACATGAGACTCCCAATGGCTGAAGAATATGGCACCCTGCTCATATGCTCTCTATCTGCATCTGTCTTAGGCGATTGCTCCTCAGATAGCTTGAACTGAATTCCAAGAGGTGTGCTAACAACTTTAGCATTTTTCATGTTGAACCTCTGAAGTACCTTCTCAATGTATTCAGCTTGGCTCAATCTCAATGTCCCTTCAGCTTCATCTCTACTGATTCGCATCCCTAGAATCTGCTTCGCTGCACCCAGATCCTTCATTGCAAACTCTTTTGCTAGCTGCTTCTTCAAACTGTTTATCTCCTCTAAACACGGTCCTGCTACCAACATGTCATCAACATATAATAATAAAATAATGAAGCTGGACTCGAACCTTTTGAAATAACAGCAATGATCTGAATTGCATCTTCTGTAGCCATTGTTCTGCATGAAGTTATCAAACTTCTTATACCACTGTCTCGGGGCCTGTTTCAAACCATATAAGCTCTTCTTGAGCTTGCACACCATCTCTTCCTTTCCTTCTTCAATGAAGCCAACAGGTTGCTTCATGTAGATTTCTTCATCCAAGTCACCATAAAGAAAGGCAGTTTTCACATCTAACTGCTCAAGAAAGAGGTCTTCTGCAGCTACCAAACTCAATACCACTCTGATGGTTGTAAGTTTCACAACAGGGGAAAATATCTCCGTGTAGTCAACTCCTTCCCGCTGTTGAAACCCTTTTACTACTAATCTGGCCTTGAATCTCTTGCTTCCATCACTCTCCTGCTTGACCCGGTAAACCCATTTATTGTGTAAGGCTTTCTTCCGCGCAGGTAGCCGGGCTAACTCCCATGTCTCGTTAGTGAGTAGAGAATCCATCTCCTCCTGCATCGCATGCTCCCACTGCTGAGATTCACTCACTTGCATTACCTCTTCATAACTTTCCGGCTCACCGCTATCCGTCAACAATAAATAATCAAGAGATGAAAGATATTTGGGATTTGGTTTGGGTACCCTGGATGACCTCCTAGGCACCACGCCCTGGGTAGTTTCTTCTGCACCTGGAGCCTCCTCCGTTCTGTGGTCAGAACAAACATCATCTCCCCTATCTGGAAGTTCCTCTATATCCATGTACTCAGATTCACCTGTATCTGTAGTGCTGCTCCCACTGCTTCGGCTATCCTTGGCGTTGTCCCTGTCCTTGTACATCACCTCCTCATTGAATATCATATCCCGGCTCCTGATGATCTTCCTGTTCTTCTCATCCCAAAGGCGATACCCGAACTCATCAATGCCGTATCCAATGAATGTGCACTTCTGTGACTTTGCTTCTAGCTTGTCCCTGACATGGTCACTGATATGAACATATGCCACACAGCCAAATACCCGCAAGTGTGAGAGATTTATCTTCTTTCCACTCCAAACCTCCTCTGGAATTCCAAAGTCTAATGGAACTGATGGCCCGTGATTAATAAGGTATGCTGCCGTATGCACCGCATCCGCCCAAAATGTCTTAGGCAAACCTGCATGTAATCGCATGCTCCGCGCACGCTCTGTCAAGGTCCTGTTCATCCTCTCTGCAATGCCGTTCTGCTGCGGCGTCCCTGGAGTAGTCCTCTCTAAGCGAATCCCATTCGTAGCACAGAACCTCTTAAACTCCTCCAGCTCGTATTCTCCACCATTATCTGATCTCAAGCACTTCACCTTCAGATCTGTCTCGTTCTCGACCATGGCCTTCCACTTCTTGAAGATTTCGAACACCTCTGACTTGTGCTTCATGAAGTAAACCCACACCTTCCTCGAGTGATCGTCGATAAAGGTGACGTAGTATCTCGAACCGCCAAGAGAAGACACACTGGCTGGACCCCATACATCTGTATGAATCAGCTCTAGCTTCTGAGCCTTAGGTGGCCTTCCACCCTTCTGGAAACTAACCCTTTTCTACTTCCCAAAGATGCAGTCTTCACAAACTCCGACTTCCACGGTGTCGATCCCGGTTAGCTTTCCTTGTGAGTGTAGGATTTTCATCCCCTTCTCGCTCATGTGCCCTAGCCTGTTGTGCCACAGATCTGTACTCTCCTTGCCAGCTGCAATTGCGAGGGTGTCACTCGCATGTGAAGTGAGGTAGAGAGTCCCTGTTTTATTGCCTCGGGCAATAATCATCGTGCCGTTGGAGATTCTCCACGAATCCCCGGTAAATGTCGAAGCGTAGCCTTCTGCTCCAAGCTGTCCCACCGAAACAAGATTCCTCTTCAGCTTCGGCACGTGTCTCACGTTCTTCAAGTTCCACTTGGAGCCCTTCATCTGTATCTGAACATCGCCCTTTCCAACAATATTGCAAGGTTCATTATCCCCCAAGTATACTTTACCAAAGTCCCCTGCTACATAGTTCTGAAGAAGTTTCCTATTAGCAGTGGCGTGGAAAGAAGCTCCTGAGTCGATGACCCAAGAATCAGAATCGCTATCCATAGCAAGGATCAAGGCATCCTGCACGATATGAGCCTCCTGCTCACCCGCATCCTTCTTTGGTGCTTTACAGACTGAAGACATATGGCCCTCTTGGCCGCAGTTCCAACACTTCCCTTTGATAGACCTAACCTTCGAGTTCGGCCTCTCTGCTCGAAATTTAGGGCTGAACCTGAACCTTCTGATTCGGACGATTTTCTTCTAACCTCCTCGGATAGGATCATGCTGACAACCTCACTCAGCTTCAACTTCTCTTTTCCCGCCGAATTGCTGATTGCCGTCACACAACCTGCCCAACTATCCGGCAACTGCGATAGTAGTAGAAGGGCCTGCACTTCGTCATCGAACGTGATGTCCACGGAGATAAGTTGATCAACAATCGTGTTGAACTCGCTGAGGTGCATCGTGAAGGACCGTCCTTCTGCCATCTTGAGGTTGAAGAGAGTTTTGACAAGATGCACCTTGTTTGCTGCCGACGGTTGCTCGTACATCTTCGCGAGCGCTTCCATAAGCCCCACCGTCGTCTTCTCCTTCAGAATATTGTGGGCTACTGATTTGGCGAGCGACAACCGGATTTGCCCTAGAGCCTTCCTATCTATTACCTCCCAATCACCATCTGACTCCTCTTTCTTCTTTCCCTTTTCCTTGCCTAACAGCGGGCGATACAAGTCCTTCTGGTACAGATAGTCCTCCATCTGCGACTTCCAGTAGGCGAAGTCTGAACCATCAAACTTCTCGATCTTTGATTTGCTTTCCTCTGCCATGGCTTTCACACAAATTGCTGAACGAAGCTCTGATACCAGTTGTTGGGGATTCGAAACAATCAATCGAACCCTTGCCCTTCTGGACCTTGTGTTGAAAGTAGGAAAGTAGGAACAAACCACAAATAAAGATCTAACCTTGTAAAATCAGTAAAGAAGAAGAACACACAGATTTAACGAGGTTCGGCAACGTGCCTACGTCCTCGGGAGCCACACCACACAATCTTTCTATTAATTGAAGAAGAAAATACAAGCTCTCAAACAAGGGGTTAATCTCTCTGAGATTCTCTCTCTCTTTGCAGTCAAAAAGCTCTCTTTTTTATGTTCTACAATACCCTAAAATCGTTTAGGTATTTATATCAAACCCCAGTCAAACAGGATTCCTAAATAGAATAGGAAACAGCGAATCTGCGTCGCGGTCGACCGCTTTACCAAGCCCGGTCGACCGGCCAGAGCGAAAAACAAATACAATGTCTCGTGCAGGTTATCGGTCGACCGCAGCGGCCACTCCGGTCGACCGACCAGAACGAGAATTTCTTGTCAGTCTCCTGCAGTGCACGCGGTCGACCGGATCTGCCACTGCGGTCGACCGTACAGTCTTCTGACTGTTTTCTTCGTCTTTTTGATTGCAGCTTTGGGTCTACACACTTAGACTAACATTTTCTTGTCATATCACAGTCTCAAACTCCATGTAGGCATCGATTTCCATCTACCTTCTTCATCTGAGCTAACAATATCGATCAAGCTCTATCGTCGGACAAAAGCTTCGTCATTCTTTTTCCTCTGAACCCCTAACAACTGGCTTTTCCTTCCAATATTTGGTACTCCACTTTTGTCACCAATGATGGCCTGGAGAAATATAAAAAATACCACATCGCAAGGTTGTGAGCAAGTAACATGTTTAATTTCATAAAACCCCCTGAATTTCGGGGGTCTTTTCACATGAAACCCCCATTAACTTTGTTTCTCTCAGTGCCCCCCCTGAACTTTGGGGTGTCTCCGAGAACAGCTTGAACTTTGAACTTTTTTTCACCAGACTACATGCATGTAATTTGGAAATAAAATAAAATTTTCTTGAAAGTATGTTGCCTGTAAATGACAAATGATAGAATTTGAAGTTCTTTTCCCCTAAGGACATTTTAGTTATTTGCACATTACAAGTAAGAGGTCTAGTGAGAAAAAGGTTAAGTTCAGAAATTTGTGATAAAACTAAAATCGAGTAGTAATGTGAGATAATCAAAATTCAGAGGGGTTATGTGAAATTAACTCATAACAATTTTCAAGATGTATTAGGCAATTACCTTATTCTTTGTTATTTCTAGCTCCGAGGATCAATCAGGTGAATACCCTTTTGGCTGGAACTTATATAACAAGTTTATTAATATACTTGTTTTTGTATTTTTTTTTTTAAAAAAAAACCCGGGGGCCCCCCCCCCCCCCCCCAAACTCGAATTCATGAGGAAGTTTTGTGAGTGTGGGGCCCAGCCACCACGTGCGTGAAGTGTTTCACGTAAACGAAGCTAGCGTGAAGAAAGCTGCTGCGGCCCACCCGACTTCTTAATCGTGCATATAAATGCACCTAGGTTTTCGTGAAAAAGAGTGGCAGAGGATTTGTTTTGTGAGTTTGCGGCTGCGGGAGTTCGGCTTGTTTTTCCTCTCTTTTTGCGGCTGCAGGTGAAGAACACAGAAGAGATTTTGGCGGCTATTCATAGAGAAGAAGCAAAGTCTTTTTGTAGTTGTTCTTTGATTTGTGCATCCCTTTGAGAGAATATTTGTGTGAGGGATTTAAGAGTTTGTTTGAGAGGGTTTAGATTGTGAGATAGTAAACCCCAATTGTATCTTTCCCTCTAATAGTAGATCTCCCCCTCCTTGCCCCGTGGACGTAGGCTATTTGCTGAACCACATAAAATTTGTGTTCTTGTCGTGATTTGTAATAACTTGTAGGTTCCCTCGACATGCAGTCCTAGAGCTGACGAGAGGAAGAGCTGATATCTCACTTTGATGAGATATCTGGCTTTTGGTTCTTGTTTCCTTTAAGAAACGAGAATTCCGTTGTGATCTAATCTCTTGTTGTGCACCTTGCGCACCGGAGGTGCTGCCGAAATTTTCGCTGTGCACAACAAGTTTTTGCATGCATACTTGGGGCTATAAGTTTGTACAGAAAAAAGGGGGAAAGAAAAAAAAGAAAATGCTAAGTGTACTACTTCCCCGTGTACTCATTTGGTACTCCCACTCACAAAAGGGTAGGGTCATGATAACTCACTACATGAAAATTGTTTTGATGAGTCATCATATCCCTACTTTTTTGTGAGTGAGAGTACCAAATGAGTACAATAAGAATAGTACACTTATCACTTTCCAAAAATAAAATCAAGAAAGAAAAGAAAAAGAGACAACTAAAGACACAGAGCAGCAACCAACCAAGAGTAAGGCATTGTTGTAATGGATGAATATTAACAAAGGTCTAATGAATAAATGCCACAAAACAAAGAGGTGTTAAGGGGCCGTTTGGTTCATTTCCAAAAATTATGGAAATGGACTCCCTCTCAAAATACCATTTCCAAATCCAAAATTTTTTAGAATATCTAGGGAAACCAAAACTTTGTGTCTAATTTGAAATGATATAGCAAAAAATAGGAAAACATATCCAAAACTCGTGTTTGTTTCATGTCTAAATAATAGGGAAAACATCATCATAGAAAGCTTTTCTTGAGTTTTTTGTGTTTGTTTCAAAACCATAGAATAGGAAAGAGCCCAAAAATGTTTGAATAAACATACCTATGGTAGAGTTACCATCCCCTAGAAGATAAACTCACCATTACAAAGTTGAAGGCAATAGGTATAAACGACTAGTGGTTGTAATGGCTAGTAGGATTTGTAATCCTATATAAATATTTTAGCAGCAGACCAATACAAGCCAGTTCATTTCAGTCTTTTTTGTTTTTTTGGCAGGAAACTAATTGTTGGAGTAGAAAATAGAGCAACCTTGCTACTACAGTGAAGGTGGAGCTGAAATGTGATAGCAAACAAGCAACCGACCCATATGAAATGAAGTGTAAGCATAAGCTTCCAACACCCTTGTAAATTATGTGCAAATGGAAAAAAAAATAAAGGGAGATATTATTGGGGTTGTGCTAAGTTCTCAAATAAATATTGTAACTTCTTTTAGTGGGCTCACAAATATAGTGATTGCAGAAATAGAAATCAAGTATCACAAAGTGAAGACATTCTTGAAGTTAAAAAGTTAATGAAAATTAAAAAATTGAAGAGGGAATTAAACTTAGCAGAGCATCAATTGTAAAATAAGTGTATTATTTTCAGTTATAATTTGTGCTCATCTTTATCTTTATAATATGCCATGTTGCAAAATGTATTAAGATGTGAAAGAAAATTTTCACGATTGTTAAAATATAGTATGAGGCTCAGATTAAAGTCATATTATCAGTATACAATACTTCCCCTAAATATTGTAATTGTATTATAGATTACCTACACATACAGTCAGTTTGGAGACAAATGATGAGAGGGGAGGGGAGTGATTGACTTAAACCTAAGGGGAGGGAGTGAAAAGAAAAAGGGTGGAACACATTCATTTGTGTTTGGATAGACAACAAGGGGATGGGAGAGTACATTATAATATGTTTGTTTAGAGTAAAGGATGAAAAGGGAAGGGGGACTACTTCACTAGTATGCCTTTTTAATAAAATAAGAAAGAATGCCTTTTGATTTTCTCATATAGGGTAACATTTAAATTTTAAAAAAATTCCACTTGAAACTCTTTCCGTCCCCTCCCAATCCATCCACTTTTGGAGGGTTGAGAAAATGGTTAAATTTTCTAATTTTTATCCCTCCCCTCCCATCCCCTCCCCTTGCTAACTAAAAAATGTAAACAAACACAACGTTAGAAGGGTTAGTATTGTAAACCTCATCCACTCTCCCCCTTCTGAAAAACTCTATCCAAACTTAGTGATAATGGTTGCCTCATCTAAAAATTGCATGAGCAACTTAGATTGCATTCTCATCATGGTTTGCCTCATCTAGATAGAAAAATCACAATATAGGCTGCATTAATAAAAATGACCAATCATCATTGCCTAATGCAAAAATCCAAATAACCTATGAAAATTGTTGCATTATGACAAAGTCCAATTTAGTGCTCAGATAAGGAACCAAAGTTTGAAAGATAGCGATACCAATACACATTAAAATCTATAAATTGTTATCTTTATAACTTGTCCACAAATCATAGCATCATATCTCATGAGAATAGATGTGAAAAATAGCATGTATTTGCAAGCTAACAACTTGCACACAATAAAGACCAATCATGATAATACTAGTTAACTTCATGATTTGAGCGAAGGAAATCGATATCATAACCAATTCTCATAGTAGCATAAACTAGATAATAAACAGAGCATGTAACAAGCAAATAATGAGCTGAAAACTGCTCAAAATCTAAGCTCAAATAGATAATATATCATGATCATAAACAGAGCATAACTAAGCATGTTACAATCATTTTTCATGGTAACATAACCTTATCATAAATATAACATAACTAATGGTGTGATCTAAGCTGAAACTGAAGCTATAACAAAAGCAAACAATGAGATGAAAACACCTTATAATCTGAGCTGAAACTGAAGCAAACAACAAGCTGAAAACTGCTCATAATCTGAGCTAAAATTGAAGCAATATACGTGCTCATAATTTGACCTGAAAACTTGTCATAATTTGAGCTTGAGCATAACCTGGTCGTAACCACAGAGCAAATAGTATCATACACCATTCTACAAGATCATAACCTGATCATAAATATAGTTTTACAAAATTATATAGTAGTTTTATCATAAAAATAAAAGCAAAGACATAAACATAGTATCATAGGCTGCATTATTGTAGTTTTATATAAGCACCAAAAGTATGTGGATTAATTAGAGTATTGCCGCAATGAACCCCATAAAAACAACAACATGACAATAAGAGTGCAAAAGGTAGAAGGAAACAACTTCACACATCCGTCAATCCTCTTTGTCAATCCTAGATAACATTATCTATAAAAAGTTTCTATGCATTTTTTGCTTTGATAGTGAACCTTTTAGATTCTGATTCATTTTCATATAAATAATCAAAAACTTTATCTAGTATTGTCTCCGAGAAATTAACCTGATGTGCTAATAGAGATTTGGCCATGCTCTCATTCCAATATAAAATATGTTGATTTTGAATTGAATAGGACATGAACTCGATGAGATCATGCATTAGTGAATCATCATCTTTACCCTTGCCACTCTATTTTTTGATTAAGATTTGACATTGGATGTAAAAATTAATCCACTAGATGACTTTACATTTTGAGATTGAGTGTTGATATTTTCTACATTTAGTATCTTAGTCTCAAAATGTGTGTTGATGGACTCATCCTTATCATTTTCACAAAGATTTATTGGCTCCTCAAAAAATTCAAAAGGTTGACTAGAACCAAGTTTCTTACACACATCTTTTGCCAAACTTTCCCTTGCTTGGTCATCACTAACATTCACACATAAATCATCATAGTAAGTGAAAGGCGTGTTGAAGTACTCTTTCAACTTAGAGCTATTACATATCTTATCTTTTATACTAAAATAATATAAAAAATACAAGATAAATATAGTTATAAAGAAATAATATCACTTTCAGTAGTGTCACCACCATGATACTTATTACAATAATTTACCCACGTAGCATTTGCAATTTTGTCCCTCTTCTCTTTCCATTCATTCCTTGAATCTCTTTCCTCTTTTTGTGTCATAGTTTGAGTAAAGTCAATAGCATTGTCATTTTCACCCTCATAAGCTATGTCTCCGTCATCATCTTCAATGTTAATGTTCTCATTCAATAAGTCTTTGTCTGGATCAACTATGGCAAAGTAGTTGTGAAGTATAGTACAAGCAAAAACTATATCAGCTTGGGTTGAAAAAAAATAATGTGGCTTTGTAGTGAGGATTTGGAAATAATTCTTCAATATTCCAAAAGCTAATTCAATTTTAGATCTTAGCGATGAATGTCTTAAGTTAAACAACTCCCTCTTGTTGTTTATTGACCTATCCCTGTGCTCATTTAAATGGTAACGTACACCAAGATAAGGGGAGATGAAACCAGACATGATAGTGTAGCCCACATCACACAAATAATATTTACCTATAGTAAATAGATATATTTTTATAAATTAAAATTGAATATTAAATATTCATTTTAGTAATTAATTAACATCATAGATTATCAGTCTATGAGGTAGTGGTCTTGAAAGTTTATCTTATAATACTCTATAATCATTTACGAACCCCTCTCATCCAGTTAGAACATACAAAAATAACTTATTTGGAGTGCATGCGGCTAGAACATTTTGAGTTACACCTTTACGACTTCTAAAATGGACAACGATAAATATATTTTTATAAATTAAAATTGAATATTAAATATTCATTTTAGTGATTAATTAACATCATAGACTATCAGTCTATGAGGTAGTGGTCTTGAAAGTGTATTTTATAATACTCTATAATCATTTACGAACCCCTCTCATCCAGATAGAATGTACAAAAATAACTTATTTGAAGTGCATGCGGCTAGAACATTTTGAATTACACATTTACGACTTCTAAATGGACAACAAGTTCAGCGGGAAGCATGACGTCGATGTGGGTTCCATGGCAACACAATCCTATATTATGCATTAAATTACTATTATTTCATACAATAACAAAACTCTTTTATTCAATGCGTGTTAAATGAATGAGTTTGTTACCTTGAAATAAGGATACAAAGGATTGTTCGCTACTTCGATTGGTACGCCCTGGCAGAACCCTGAAAGGTCAAGTTCACAGCGATGAAACTCACCGGACCTGCCTGACAATATTGGACCAACCTTGAAACATTGAGGCACATTAGAGGTGAGCTACCAATTACAACTTGGCTAGAAATGACCAATGAACTAAAATAGAAATATCTTCCGCCATCATTTTATCATCGATTGCTAGACAAGTGACATTGTCTCATTCAAGGCACCAAATCCGCAAAAGAATACGTTGCACAATTTGATGAACTGTTTACTCAATGTAGTACTATTGAGCAAGAGGCGCCAATGAAGGTTTATCAAAATTTAGAGCTAGATTGAGAAGCGATCTGCAAACTGAACTCTTTGCTAGGGGAGTAGACACCCTTGAGAAATCTTACGCATTAGTTCAAGATCTAGATGAAGCCAAATCCCATCAATCTTATAGGAGTCAAGATTTTAGAACTTATTCCTCTCAATCTTCCTGTGCCACTACTTCTAGTCATCCTCCGAGTCGATCTAACCCAGTTCTTCCTAGTCTAAAGTCGACCCCAAAGGCAAGGAGCCGGAGAAAGATTTCTTCAAGATTGGCCCTCAAGTCAAGTGCTACAAATGCCAAAGGTATGTGCTTCATGAACCAAACACCTCACATGAGGTGAACCAACGACCATATCCAAATCCAAACTATGTCCACCAGCTGCACTCAAATCAACCAACTCATTGTCTGCATCTAAATCAACATGATCCCCAAACCGTGTCACCTCAGCTGGAATCCCAAACGATGCAGTATGATCTGGAGTATATAGAGTAATCTTCACCTAACATAGAGTATCATCACCCTCCACCCGCTGTAATATCCCAATGATCTGATCAATACTCTCTACTTGCCGAAAGTCAAATGTGACATACCTGCTCAGAACAAAATTGGAGACCCTCACCTGATAACTAAATGACCCTCTGAATCCCAAATGTGCACTCGAATCAAATCTCACATCCTCAATATGACCATATGTTGGGCGACCAAACATCCGAAGCAACCCAATATCTGAAGCAGCTCCACCAGATCCAAAATCTCTAAATGCAACAGTCGTGACTAAGGTGATCTAAATATGTCAAAGCCCGAACACAAAAACTAATGCTCGACATCAAACGTTGATCCTCCTCTAGTAAGGAACGACCCATCAAAATTATCATCTCATCTCGTCACCTAATATTTCCTCTCCAATGAAGTATCTCAAATTGCCATGAGCTCGGCACAAACGCAGAAAAGAACCTCTACAAAAAACAGAACAACATGTTACCTTTTTACCAATACACTTCCTCCATCTGTTGTTGACTATGAGGACTTCATACTAACAGGACTTGGTTGTAACCCATAAATGTCTAGAACAGTCCCCAACATAGAAAACTAAATACCGATTACCTCCCAATGATGCCTCCTTGGAAGACCCCCAAATGCCTGAATAAACACCACCTAGAAGACCCCTTGCTCGGTGAATAGAAGTGTCAAACTCTACCTCGGTCTTCTTGATCATACTAATATGCTCACAGGACTTTAATCTGCAGGTCAAAGCGTTCCTCAACAATCCATGCACGACACGAATAATCGAATAACACAGCCTCAACAAATACCATAGTCTAGCCAAATCCAAAGAGGTCGTCAGATCTCTATCAATAATCGTGTTCCCAATCAAATAGTACAAATTCTTCCTCCTGACGACCTTCATCACAATCATGGACCCAAATGTGACCTTCAAAGATGCATCATCTAAGGTTACCCGATAGCCTGTTACCTCCAAAACTCCAATTAAAATAATGTTCTTCTTTAACTGTGGAATGAACCTCACTTCATCTAACTCCCGAATCACCCCGTCACATATCCTAATACGAATGATACCGATACCACAAATAGGACATTCATGATCATTACCCATAAGCACGACATCCTCTTTTTCCAACTCCTGAAAGCTGGAGAACCAATCCCTCCTAAGATAAATGTTGTAAGAAGCACTCAAATCCAACATCTACTCTGTAGAGTCGGCAACACAAACTCACATTAGTGTAGGGCATGAATAGCCCAAAGAATCCGAATCTGAATTGTCATCATTAGGCTTGTTAACATTCACCTTTGAAGCTTGAGTAGCTTTCCCTTATTCTTCCCGGCTTGATCTGTCAACTTTGGGCATTCGGCTTTCCAATATCCATCTTCTTTACAAAATGCACATTGATTCCTACCAACTGCAGGATGTGCCCCTCTAGACTGTGACCTCCTATCTCGGTTTGGACTCTTTGCTCTTGTGACCAATGTCCTCGCTACTGGCTCAATTGAAGTCTCATTATCCTTTTTCCGAAGCTGATAATTCACAAGTGTAGCGGTGACCTCACTATACGAAAGAGATGTTTTCCCATTAATCAGAGTAAGGATGTGTGAGACGGTACGCTATTAGATCTGATGTACTGGCCTCACAAACCACCACATGTCTTTTCAATACGTTTTGTCCTCACTCACACGCTCCCTGGAAAACTTTCCAGGGGGTCACCCATCCTAAAATTTCTCTAGGCCAAGCATGCTTAACTTTGGAGTTTCTAAGAGTTGGGTTCCCGAAAAGAAGATGCATCTTAGTGGTATGAGTATTCCAATCAAATCTATCAATACTAATCACATCACC
>BQKN01000346.1:179979-194711 GCA_022839385.1 Asparagus kiusianus | reverse complement strand
CATACCACCAAGATGCATCTTCTTTTCGGGAACCCAACTCTTAGAAATTCCAAAGTTAAGCGTGCTTGGCCCGGAGAAATTCTAGGATGGGTGACCCCCTGAGAAGTTTTTCAGGGAGCGTGTGAGTGAGGACAAAACATGCTGTAAAGACATGTGGTGATTTGTGAGGCCAGTACATCAGATCTAATAGCGTACCGTCTCCGGGATTCCGGGGCTGGGTGTTACAGGATGAAGGTCTTATATTCCTCGTCAGGCAAGGAACTCAACAACAACAACGCCTTATCCTCATCTTCAACCATAACATCTACATCCGCCAAATCCGTAAGAAGCTTCGTGTAGTGGTTCATGTGATCACCAATGGAGGTTCCTTTCTTCAATTGGAAGCGATAAAGCCTTCTCTTCAAATGCAAGCGATATTCCACACTCTTGGTCAAATACTTGCTCTCAAGGATCTCCCAAATCTTATTTGCTGAAGTTTCATTGACCACATCATGTTTCAAATTTTGAGTTAAACAATATCTAATCACACCACACGCCGTTCGATTCATATTCTTCCAAACCTTTTTCTCAATGTCATCCTGTTTCTCATTCAGCTCCAATGTATCTTCTAAATTTTGCGTGTTGAGAGCATCCAAGACTTCACATCTCCAAAGACCATAATTGTTAGTACTGTTAAACTTCTCCACGTCTATCTTAGAGTGGATATTTAAACTTTGGACGGTCTTCACACCGGAAGTACCCTCCACAACTTCTTCTTTTTCGGCCATCTTTCTCAAAACACCAACAAACCAATGCGGAACAAACGAAGAATAGATCCAAACTAAAAAAAGAGATTTTTACCTCCAACTAAAACCCTAACAAGAGCCTCCAAAAGATCTTATCCCCACACGACGGTAGACAAGATCCATAATAGTAAAAATCCTACCTTTATCACCAACTAAATCCCTAAACGAACTACCAAAGTGATCTACTCCTCCAACTAGCTCATGCGTAGCCCAAGCTCTGATACTACTTGTTATGCTCTGATACCACTTGTTGTGCGCGGAAGCCAATTGTTGTGCTTTGAGGAACCAAACCAAACGTCGAGAGAGAAGACCAAACAAACCAAAATAACAACATAAACACAAACACACTAATTTTACGTGGTTCAGCAAGTTGCCTACATCCACGGGGTAAGAAGGAGATGTGGTTTTCACTAATAGAGAAGAAGAGTAAAAATAGAGATTACAAATTACTCAAACTCACCAATTAATCTCACCAACAAAGCTCTTAATCTCTCAAACAAAACCTTAACTAATAGCTCCAGAAAATAGCTCTTTTCTGTGCTCAAAATATCCCCTATTCTGCTCATCAAAGAAGCCCTAAAACGTGTGTTTGAATTTATATCAAACATCAATCCTAAATAGAATAAAAAACAACAATCTGGGCCTGACCCGATACGTGGTTGACTGCCATGGTCGACCACGACAAATGACAGAACCCAATAAATGATTACAAGGTCTGACGGTCGATTGCGGTAGTCGACCGCACCAACGACAGAGCCCAAAATCAATTATAGGATTTGGGCAGTCGACCGCACCAAGCCCAGAATCAAACCCTGGGTTCATGCACAAATTCGGTCGACCGACCTTGCACTGTAGTCGACCGCAAAGCTGGTCGACCACACACCACCAAAAACAACTTCCTGCTTTCAAAACCTGTTCTTCACCAAATCATTCGCCAAATCTACAAAAATGGAGAGGGGAAATGGAGAAGAGGGAACTAAGGAGATGAGGTGGTGATTTCAATAGGGGTGGAGTTCCTGATTTTTCACGTGAAGAGAAAAGGAGAGAGAGGGAATAGTTGAGGTGGACACCCTCATCAGATTTCATAGCCCAATTCCAATCTAAAAAGAGAATTTGGTCCATCAAAAATAGTCCTTTTTTCTCTCTTTTTGGGAAACATACTCGTAAAAACTTTTTAAAACAAACACAACTTTTGGAATCCTATGATGGCCCAAACATATTTTTTGTTCTAAAAATGCTAGTTTCCTAAAATATTGGCCCAACCAAACATGCCCTAAAAGAAGAAATGACAATGGAAAGAAAATTTAATTGCATAATGTGACGGTGAAGGAATTGTTAAGAAATATGAAAAAAGTGCAAAATCAGCACTACATGAAAACCCTCGGGTCGGTCGACTGATCGCATAGGACCGATCGACGGATCTCGTGTAATTTATAGGGTTTGAAAACCCTGCTCTGGTCGATCGACCGATGCACTCTTATCGGTTGACCGATGAAGGTAGATCGGTCGACCAATAGAGGAGCATTGGTTGATCGAAAACGGATACGGGCTGAAGTTGGTTTCCTAGCCTATTTTGGATTGGGTTTTGATATAAATAGAGACACACATTTCTAGGGTTTGGTAAGAGGTTTTACCAGAGATAATTGATTGTTTTGAGCACTTTAAGAGGAAGATTATTATAAGGGAATGTGAGATCATTGGTTGCGTTATTTTGCGAGTTATTTGAGAGATTGTAACCCGTTGTTTCTCCTCCATATAGTGAAATCTCCCCATCCTCTCCCTATGGACGTAAGTAATTTACCGAACCAAGTAAATCTCTATGTTCGCATGATTTTAGCTATTATTTTATGAATTACACTCGTGTTTGGTTGTTCTCTCATCGTTCGCCGACTTGTTTGGTTTGCGAGCACGCTTCCACATGACGCGTAACAAGTGGTATCAGAGCTCAGATTTTTAGATCTAGGGTTTGTTTTGGGTGGAGGAAGATTCGCTATTAGAAGCTTGGATATTAGAGATCTAGACTTCGGTAGAGATAGCTTTACGGAGTTACCGTTAGAGATATCGCCTTCCTCGTGTGGTTGGGTGATCATGTTGGAATTATATCTAGGGTTCAGTTGGGTAATTTCACAAATCTATCAAGTTCGAATCTTTCTTTACAATTTGGAGTTTGCAAGCAATGGGAGAAGAAGTTGGGGAAAGTAACAAGACAATGACGAGTACAATTAAGGTTGTACTTTAGAATACAAAGATTAGTGTTGTGAAGTACGATAGCAAAATTAACTTTGGTTTGTGGATGAGCGACGTACAAGACGCTTTGAATGCTCAAAATTTAGAAGAAACAATCATGGTCCATGAGAGACCACCAAAGTATGATGAGGCGGTATGGGACAAGATGAACCGAAATGCTTGTGGGGTAATTAGATCTTGTTTGGAACAATAATTGAAGTATGATGTGATTGGTGTGACATCTGTGATAAAGACGCGGGAGATTCTCAATAACAAATATCTTACGTAGAGTGTTGAGAACCGTTTGCACTTGCTGTGAAGATTGTTCAGATTCCAGATGTCCAGGGGTACCTTACTTGCAGATTATGTGAACAACTACACAAAGTTATAGTCAGACTTGGCAAACGTTGATGAGAAGATAATGGATAAATACAAGGCTATTATTTTGTTAGGCTCCTTACTGTTAGCCTTCTTGTTTTGATGATGATTTAACAAACAATTTACGACTAATATTGATTTTAGTATTTTTTTGTGTGTTGTTTAGTATACACAGGAAAATGAGCTACACTGATATTAAAGCCTATGCAAATTAAGTCAACCAATCAAGTTCAAGCTTCATATGATTCATTCTTGGTATACTTAGTATATGTTTATATATAATGTGTGCAAATTCTTCAGGCTCAAATTTACACACACACTTATTTGTGATATTTCTAAATCATAGGTGTTTTTAAGAAAAATATGTTTTAATATGCTTTGGACTATAAAAACATTATTAACATTTGTTATTAAGTCCATAAAAACATTACACAAGTTTTCAGAACTTGATTTGAGCTAAATGTCAAAATTAACATGTTTATAAACACATGTATTTTAGTTTTTTTGAATATTTCTGAGATTTCACAAATGGTAAGAGAAAATTGAAAAATTCATTTTCCAACATGTTCATATTCATGTTTATAAATTTTTTCCAAAGTTTTACATTTTTTAGAATTTATTTACTATTTTTAAAAGAGGTTTGAAATCCATATTTATTCATTACAGGTTGAAAACCTGTTATCAGTCGACTGATGATTTTTATCAGTCAACTGATGAAACTGCTTGCAATCTTTAAAATTTTCTATTTTCTTATTCGGTCGACCGATCAGTCGATTGATGGGTCATCAGTCGACTGATGAACTCTTCAGTCGACCGACGAGCTGTTAGCTGCCTCTAGCGGTCAGCTCGTCAGTCAACTGATTTAGGTCATCAGTCGACCGACGCCTATAACAACTAGTTTTTTCAGACTTTTGTATTTTTATCTTTTTGTTGGGTTTTCTTAATTTTTGGACTTTGGTTTTCATCCTATAAATACCCCTCACTCTTTTAGTTCTGGTGAAAAAAATTAAGAGGGTTTTAACAAGAGTTTTAAAGGTTTTTAAAGTTTGTTTCTTCTCAAGTTTGAGTTTGGTGTTTGTTTACAAAGGAGGAAGCTTGAATTTTCAATTGAGGAATTCATCCTCAATCTTTTTCATCCTCTTTCGTGTTTATAAAAAAGTTCTTCTAACTCTTTTATCTAGTATTTTATTCTTGATTTTTATATTTATATCATTGCTAGTTTAGTATTTGAGTTAGATTCTATTTGAACTCATTTTATCACACACACTCTTGTTTGAGCTTTTAACATTTCATACATTATATATTGGGTTGTGGGATTATGATATCGTGAGAGTGAGCTTATATTGTATTCTCACCCGTTATAGAGAACAAATTATTCGTATTTGAGCATTATTGTGAGTTGCATATTGTATTACACTTGTATACCGGGAGGAGTGGTTGGTGAGAGACGGGGTCGATTCCAAGAGGAGTGACATCAGTTATAAAGCCTAGAGAGAGGTTATAAATCCAAGCACTTGAGAAAGAGAACACGTACTAGGCCAACACTTAGAGGGTATAAAGTGTATTTACTTTGTGTGTGTTGTAAATGTTTGTCGGTAAGCTTTAAAAACCAATTGTGAATGATTTAGATGAACATCGAAAACCCGTTGTGTTAGTGGATTCTCCCCGAGAGTGGGGAGCGAAGACATAGGTCGGAAGGACCGAACTCCGTGATCATATTGCTTGTTTGATTTGCATTTTTGTCTATTTTTGTTTCATATTTATCCCATTGTTTATATATTCTTGCTTTATCTCAATTGAATACCTATCTTGTTAGGATATTTGTGTTAGTAAATTTTTATTGGCATTAATATCGAATTAGATTAGCCTTGATCCTATTCAACCCCCCCTCTAGGGTGTTTTTACTTACCCGATGAGGAGTATGATACCTTCGTGCTCACTTTGTTGAACGGTAGATCTTCCATCACATATACTGAAGTGACTAATGCGTTGACGAATTACGATCTGAGGAGGAAGGACAAAGAGACTTCTAGTGCTAGCACTCAAGAGAGGTGTTGTCGATGAGAGGAAGTAGTCCTTATCCGAGAGGTGGCAATAGAGGCATGTTAAAGTCTAGAGGCTACTACCAAATTTCAAAGAACTAGTGTGCTTTCTGTAAAGAACAAGGACATTGGAAGAGAGATTGCCCGAAGCTCAGAGAGAAGGAGACTATCAAGAAGAAGGGCCTGAAGGCCAATGAGGTGAATGTCGCTAAAAGTGATGATTCAGATGATTCTTGCTTTTCTCTATTGATTACTCCAGAGGTGAACCATGTCGATGCATCAGATTGGATGTTGGATTTTGACGCTATTTATCATGTGACTCCCCAACGAGATTGGTTTGCATCTTTCGAGAAGCTCGATGAGGGCGTGGTAGTCATAGGAAATGATCAATCCTGTGGTATTTGTTGGATATCTACCATCAATATTTGGATGTACGATGAAGTTGTTTGAGAGCTGAATGCAGTGAGATTTATTCTTCAGTTGAAGAAGAATCTTATTTTTGTTAGAGCTTTGGAGGCAAAGAGATTCAATGTGACTTTTAAGAACACTGTAGTAAAAGTTATTAAGGGACCTTGGTAGTGATGAAGGGAGTCTGCAGTAGGAATCTTTATTATCTGAAGGGAAGCACCAAGATTAGCAAGGTAGATTCAGCTATTTCAGAGGCTGACACGAGCAGACTTTACCACTACAGATTGGGGTACACATGTAAAAAGTCACTGAAGATTTTGTGCAAGTATGTGCTATTTAAGGGAGCCAACAGTGGAAAGATAGAATTCTATGAGCCCATGTTCTTGGTAAGAAGACAAATGTGAAGTTTAGGACAACCGTACACAGGATGACGAACATCTTGGACTACGTGCACATGGATGTTTGGGGTTCCACCAAGACGATATCACTTGGTGGTCGATATTGGTTTGTCACATTTGCGGATAACTATTCTAAGCATTGTTGGGTGTATACCATAAAGCATAAGAATGAATTTCTAGAGTTATTTGTGGAGTGAAAGAGGATATTAGAACTGCAGACTGGGAGAAAATCAAAACATTAAGATCCGATAACGATAGTGAGTACACTTCAGACCACTTTCAACAGCTATATCGAGACGAGGGTATAGAGAGACACTTCATAGTTAGTCATACGCTGTAGCAGAATAGGGTGGCAGAGAGATTGAATCGGTCTTTACTGGAGAAGGTCCGATGTTTATTATCGCAGAGTGGTTTAGAGAAGATTTTTTGGGTTGAGGCACTTTCATATGCAAGCTACCTCATTAATAGGATGCATTCATCTGCGATTGAGGGGAAAACCCCTATGGAGATGTGGTCGGGAGAACCAGTACACGATTATGATCAGCTCAAGGTATTTGGATACCCCGCATTTTATCATGTCAGAACTGATAAATTAGAACATTGAGCTAGAAAGATCATATTTGTTGGATTCAAACATGGTTAGAAAGGATACAAGCTTTGGGATCCAGTTGATAAGAAGATTATGCTGAGTAGAGATGTCACTTTCGATGATGCTTCGATCTTAAAGCTTCCTAGCCCTCATCAGGTGGAGAGCATCCCGATAGAGGAGATATCGCACGTGATGGAGATTGATGCATCTCCATAGTATCCAGATGGTATCGTATCCATTAGAGTACCAAATGAGGTGACGTCAGGCAAGCACAACAATGATTTGGAGGATATAGGTTCAACAGAGCAGAATCAAGGACCGACAACTCAGGTTCAGGATTTGATTGCGGTTCGGAGACCCAGGAGAGACATACGGTTGCCATCTAGGTATACAAATACAGTCATTGCTTATGCATTTCCGATGAAGAGTGTCAATGAGATGGTTCTTACTACATTCAAAGAGGTTGAACACAGTTCAGAGGTTGATTTGTGGCAGGAAGCTATGCGAGAGGAGGTGGAATCTCTTCAGAAGAATGACACATAGGGGCTTGTTGAGCTTCCAAAGGGACGGAAGGCTATTGGTTGCAAATGAGTGTATACGAATAAGGAGAGCATTGAAGGCACTCCGGTGAGGTTCAAAGCTAGGTTAGTAGAGAAGGGCCACGCACAGGAAGAAGACATTGATTACAATGAGATCTTTTCTCCGGTGGTGAAGCACTCTTCAATTCGGATCTTGTTAGCTTTGGTGGCATAATATGATTTGGAATTGGATCAATTGGATGTGAAAATGATATTTCTTCATGGTGATCTTAATGAGTAAATCTATATGACTCAACTATTGGGATTTCGAGCTGCAGGAAAAGAGAAATTGGTTTGTAGGTTGAAGAAATTGCTATACGAGTTAAAGCAATCCCCACGACAGTGGTATAAGCGATTCGATGGGTTCATGATTGGCTATTCGTACATTCAAAGCTAGCTTGATCCTTACGTGTACTATCGTAAGTTGCGAGAAGATGCGTACATTTACTTATTGCTTTATGTTGATGACATGTTGGTTGCTTCTATTTCTAGATCAGCGATAGATTAGTTGAAGGTACAACTTTCAAAAGAGTTCGAGATGAAGGATTTAGGTGAAACGAAGCGTATTTTGGGGATGGAGATTAGCAGAGACAGAAATGGGGACAGAATTTGTTTGACACAGGTAGTTTATTTGAAGAAGGTACTACAATGGTTTAATGTGAGTATAAAGACGAAGCCAGTTAGTGTACCATTGGGAGTCCATTTGAAGCTTTCAGCTAACCTTTTACCAAAGATAGTTGAAGCTAGAGAGTTGATGTCAAATACTCCGTATGCGATCGTAGTTGAGAGCTTGATGTACGCTATGGTTTGTACGAGGACGAATTTGTCACAGGCAGTAAGCATGGTTTCGAGATATATGCACGACCCTAGTCATTGGGATGCCGTGAGATAGAATTTGAGGTACATTCAAGGTACTCTCAATGTTGGTTTGGTTTTTGATCGGGACTCTAGCGGTGGGCAACTATGTATGGATACATAGATTCGGATTATGCTGGAGATTTTGATAAATGCCGGTCAATGGCAGGGTATGTGTTCACTTTGACCCGTGCGTCGGTGTGTTGGAGATACACCTTGCAGTCTATGGTATCTTTATCGATGACAGAGGCAGAGTATATGGCGATTACAGAGGCTGTTAAGGAGACGATTTGGCTTCAAGGACTTTTGGAGGATCTTAGTGTTTCACAACGATCCATTACCATTTATTGTGATAGCACGAGTGCTATTTATTTTACGAAGAATCAGGTCTTTCATGCGAGGACGAAGCATATCGACGTTCGTTATCACTTCGTTTGAGATGTTCTTGAAGATGGGGATGTGGAGCTCGTGAAGATCCACTCAAAAGATAATCCAACGGATATGCTCACGAAGGTGATCCCGAATAACAAGTTTAATCATTATAGAAACTTGTTGCAAAGTCGTGATTGTTGAGACCCTTTGCGGCCATTTGGATGAACTACGGGCGACTTGATCCCTTGGGAGAGGGGGTACGTAGGCAACCTCATTGGTGCAGCCGAATTTGGCGAGACGACGCATTGGTGCTCATGTTGGTGTCGGCACAGTTTTGGGAACACTTCACCGAGGTGGAGAATTGTTAAAATGGCGAAGAAATCGTTGAGAAATGTAAAAAAACATGCAAAATTATCACTACAAGAAAACCCTCGGGTCGATCGACCGATCGCATAGGACCGGTTGACCGATATCGTGCACATTACAGGGTTTGAAAACCCTGCTCTGGTTGGTCGACCGATGCACTCTTATCGGTTGACCGATGGAGGTAGACCGGTCGACCGATAGAGGAGCACCGGTTGACCGAAAGCGGATACGGGCTGAAGTTGGTTTCCTAGCCTGTTTTGGATTGGGTTTTGATATAAATAGAAACACACGTTTCTAGGGTTTGGTGAGAGGTTTTACCAGAGATAATTAATTGTTTTGAGCACTTTGAGAGGGAGATTATTGTAATGGAATGTGAGATCATTGGTTGAGTTATTTTGAAAGTTATTTGAGAGATTGTAACCTGTTGTTTCTCCTCCATATAGTGAAATCTCCCCATCCTCTCCTCGTGGACGTAGGCAATTTGCCGAACCACGTAAATCTCTATGTTTATGTGATTTTGGCTGTTATTTTTTGAATTGCACTTGTGTTTGGTTGTTCTCTCATCGCTCGCCGACTCGTTTGGTTTGCAAGCGCGCTTCCGCACGGCGCGCAACAAAGCCACCAACCTAGTGACACATATCGTGGTTGACAAGATGGATACGCATCAGTTCTTGTAATTGGGAAGCAATCAACCCACTCAAGTCGGTTTGCGAAACGTATAAGTGGGTTCTCTATATTGTTGAAGTGCAGTATAAAAAAAGAAAAGTTTGTAAGTTTCCTTTTGCCTTTAGGCTTCGATCTTCTGAACATTTTGTTGGAGGGATCTAGTAGATACAATTAGCTCCTTTATAATCCCCAACGTGATTACCAAGTGTTATGCAAAGAAGTCTACGGTTATTGCAAGCTGCTAGTTCATCGAGAAGAGTGTTACGTTGCAATCCCACAAATCTTTCTGGTTTTGTAGCATTGAGAACAAGATATCACTCTACAGATTGAAGATATATCTTTAACCATTGGTGTGCTCAGGCGCGTGCACATAGTAAACCTCTAGCCTTAGGCAGTCAGATAAAAGCTTGGGTATTGGTCTAATGAAGTGGGTGTTAATTTTTTATCAAGAAAAGGGAGATGCTTCAAATCCATAAGTAGTCCATCCTCTCTGTGAATTCTGCAGTAATTTTACATCGTCAATCTTTATGAACTTCGACAAATAATCTTGAAAAGGCAAGGATTATATTTTGATTTGTTTTATAAACGAATTAATTAATAACTGCACTTCGTAGTTGTCTAGCTTAAGAGTCGATAAATAGTGTGTTTGCACGCACTACCTAATGAAAGGTGATTATATGTTTTGTCAGTATTCTTACTTTGAAATTGTGGTCAATTTGTAATTCATTTCCTTTCATGCGGTATTTCAGTGGACTAGTGCCCTGTGTGTGTGTGTGAGAAGTAACACTTCACCGATGAGTTTATACTTGAAGGCATGCGTGTGATATTTGTTGGATTTAATCTAATAAATCTAATTGTGGGCACATATGATTAATCATTGTGTATTGCTATCTTTTCAGGATAACCCACTAAAGTGATCAATTAAGTTGGGTTAACAGGTATTTAAATAAGTCATGGGAATATATGTGCAGATACCAGGTTGTAATTGTAATTTGTTGAGGGGCCAAATTGCAAAAGTACAACACCTATAAATAAGGGGTTATGGTCCCTAATCTAGGGTTACAATTTTCTCTAATTCTCTTTACCCCATCTAAGAGAGAAATTCGGCTCTAAGAGAAAACCCTAAGGTTAGAAGATCCAAAACCCAAAATCAAGATCAATCAATGGATTCAGGTATAAGCTTCCGCTCTTTTATGTTTCTTTTAATCTCTTTGAATTAATCAATGGCTATATGGTTTTAAGATCTCAAGTTTTAGATCTAACAAGTGGTATCAGAGCCATCTTTGATTTGTTCTTGGAGATTAAGATTAAAATTGGGTTTTGTGATTTTTAAAAATCTCTGTTTTGGTTAAGTTTTGTTCACGGATGAACAGTAATGTTCGGATGAACAGTAAAGTTTTTTCGGATGAACAGTAAAGTTTTTTCGGATGAACAGTAACTGAAAAATCATCGGTGAACAGTAACTTTTTGGAAATTTTTGGATTTTTTCTTTGATTTTTTGGATATGGATCAAGAATTTTTTTTTCAGATTCTGGATCTGTTTTTGAAAATAAAAAAAATCAAAGAATTTTATTTGGGTTTGATCTTCGGTCCCATGCTCCCGCCGGCGAACTTTGCTGGCGGCCTCGCCCTCGACTCCGACGGCGGCGGCTGCTTCAGCAAACCCTAGGGTTTGACCTTTGGGTGCAGGAGTAATGGCGGTGGCGGTTTTAGTTTGAAACCCTAAGGGTTCGTGCGATTAATCGTGGCGAAAATTAAGGACCGAACTTCGCGTTTGGTGTAAGGTGAGCATCGCGCTCAATTTAACGAACTTCGCGTTCGTTCTCATGTGAGCCTCGCGCTCAACTCAGGTGAGCCTCGCGCTCAAGTTTAACGAACCTCGCATTCGTTCCTAAGGTGAGCATCGCGCTCAATTTAACGAACTTCGCGTTCGTTCTTATGTGAGCCTCGCGCTCAACTCGGGTGAGCCTCGCGCTCAAGTTTAACAAACCTCGCGTTCGTTCCTAAGGTGAGCCTCGCGCTCAGTTCAAGTTGAGCCTCGCGCTCAGTTCTAAGGTGAGCCTCGCGCTCAACGAACTTCGCGTTCGTACTAAGGTGAGCCTCACGCTCAGGTCTAAGGTGAGCCTCGCGCTCAATTTAAGTCGAACCTCACGTTCGTTCTCAGGCGAGCCTCGCGCTCGATTCAAACGAACCTCGCGTTCGTTCTCAAATCGAACCTCGCGTTCTTTTATCAAACGAACCTCGCGTTCATTCATTTTCAGATGAATCTCGCGTTCGTGGTTAAGTGAGTCTCGTACTCAATACAGTCGAACCTTGCGTTCGAAGTCAAGCGAACTTCGTGTTCACTATGGTTAAGCCTCGGCTTTTTATGGGTCCACTTTGGTATACTTAATTTATTTAATTAAGTTATGGGCCCTAATTAAGCTATGAGACCCCAATTAAGTTTTTGGAAATTCAGTTGATTTAAATTAAAATTTTTAATTTAAATCTAATTTGTTAGCTAATCAATTATTTGATTCAAATATTATGACACTAAGGTATTAAGATTGTCTCTCATTTCAATTGTTCAATTGAAACAAGAAGTTGCCAAAGTAACCTCTCTTGTGTAAATTGTTCATGAGGAATGTGAGATGTTTGTGTGTATGCTTTCGTGTAAATATTTAATCGGCCCAAAGGAAGGTTAATATTTATTTAGACTGTATACACATCTGCGATGATAAACGTGTGACAATTATAAGGTTTACATGTGAATAATGAATCGATCCAAAGATAGTTTCATTATTTGACATGAGTTATTGTCAGTGTTTGATCATTGTAACAAGGTATCACTTACAAGTTAATATTACTGTCCAAAGACTTGATATTAATGTTGTGCCAGATATCTTGAGATGGATTTGTCATTATTTGAATTTTATTGATTACTAAATATGGATTATTGATGTGAACATCTTTTGTTTTATTTCAGATAATGCATCTGCTGCAATAATTTCTGCTAACATCAACTCAATTCCCATGCTAAATGGGTCAAACTTCAAGGTTTGAAAAGAGAACATATTAATTGTTCTTGGCTGCATGGATCTTGACTATGCATTAAGAACTGAACAACCCCAACCTCTCAATGCGGATAGCACTCCTGATGCAAAGAAGGAGCATGAGAAGTGGGAGCGTTCAAATCGCATGAGTCTTATGATCATTAAGCGCGGCGTTCCGGAAGCCTTCAGAGGCATAGAATCCGAAGGGATTACTAAGGCTAAAGATTTCCTTGCCGAAATTGAGAAGCGTTTTGCGAAAAACGATAAGGTAGAAATAAGCACGCTTTTAGCTCGCTTGATTTCGATGAAGTATAAGGGCAAAGGAAATATAAGGGAGTACATTATGGAAATGTCTCATATTGCTTCAAAGCTTAAGGCACTTAAACTCGATCTTTGTGATGAGTTATTAGTGCATCTGATTCTGCTGTCTTTTTCTGCACAATTCAATCAGTTTAAGGTCAGTTATAACTGCCAAAAGGAGAAATGGACTCTAAATGAGCTCATTTCATACTATGTGCAAGAAGAAGACAGGTTGAAGCAAGATAAGACAGAAAGTGCTCATTTGGCCTATGCCTCTAAGGATAAGGGCAAGAAAAGAAAGAATGATAATGAAGCTGCTAAGGGTCCAGTTCAGAAGAAACAACATAAGGATAATCAGGGTTGTTTCTTCTGTAAGAAGCCTGTACATGTGAAGAAGGACTGTACAAAATATCACGCTTGGCGTGATAATAAGGGTACGTTCCTTTCTTTGGTCTGTTCTGAGGTTAATTTAGCTTCAGTACCTAGAAACACTTGGTGGTTAGACTCTGGTGCTACTACTCACATAAGTGTTTCTATGCAGGGTTGCCTGAGCTATCGAAAGCCAAGTGATGTTGAAAGACACATCTTTGTGGACGATGGTCAATCGGTAGATGTGGAAGCAATTGGGCATTTTAGGTTGCTATTAGGAACTGGTTCTTATTTGGACTTAAAAGATACTTTTGTAGTACCGTCTTTTAGACGAAATTTGATTTCAGTTTCTGTATTGGACAAATCAGGTTATTCTTGTTCATTTGGAAACAATCAATTCAGTTTATCTTTTAATTCAAATGTTGTGGGAACCGGTTATTTGAGTACTTATGACAACCTATATTTGCTTGATACAATTGCTTCTTATAATGAAACTTTGCATGCGGAATCGCGTGGTACTAAGCGTAAATTAAATAAGGAAAATTCGGCGTCATTATGGCATAAGCGCTTGGGTCATATCTCAAAAGGTAGAGTTGAGCGTCTTGTGTCTGATGGCATTTTGGATTCCCTTGATTTTTCGAACTTCGACATATGTGTTGAATTTATCAAGGAAAAACAGACCAAAGTTAAGAGATTAGGGGCCAACAGATCTTCGGATGTCTTAGAATTGATACATACGGATATTTGTGGGCCATTCCCTATGGAATCCTGGAATGGTCAACAATATTTTATATCATTCATAGACGATTACTCACGTTATGGGCACCTATATCTTATTCATAAAAAATCTGAGTCTCTGGATATGTTCAAAACCTATAAAGTTGAAGTTGAGAATCAACTCAACCGAAGAATTAAAACCGTTAGATCTGATCGTGGTGGTGAGTACTACGGCAGATATGATGGTTCAGGTGAACAACTGTAGGCGTATAAAATTGCCTAGAGGTCCCTTATCACAGCTCGACGACGCCAATTCAACAAACGGACCATCGAGCGACGTATCCAAGCACGACCGTTATCCCGCCAACGCCGAAGCCAAGCCATACGCAACGGAGCAGGTTAACGAGGCGACGAAGCCAATAAATCGCACCCAAGCATTGGAACGCATCCACTCGCACGCGGAATCAAACCAACGTTTCGGGGAATCACCGAGTCATCTAAACAAGAGCGAACTCGGTGATATGACGATCGAATCAAGATCGGTTTCGGACTCGAACTCAGAAGTGGGTTTACTGCCAAATCAGGAATCGGATCAAAACGAATCGAATCCGAACAAGTCAACCACACAACCGAATCGGAACCCGAACGACG
>BQKN01000346.1:162837-179879 GCA_022839385.1 Asparagus kiusianus | reverse complement strand
GACGGACGAAACGAACACCTAAGGGGGCTCGGCTTGGCCGAGCCACCTGTGGGTGGCTCGGCCAAGAGCCGAGCCACCCACAGGTGGCTAGGCCAGTTCTGTGCCCGAGGCACAGTCTCGAGCGCCTATAAATAGGCCTTTGGTTCATTCATTCAAGGGGTTGGATTTTGGAGGGTCGAAGCTCTGCCGGATTGGAATCTGAGATCTAAAAAAGATTGGAGCTTTAGAAGATTGAAGACTTGGACAACCAGATCTACGTGATACTACTCCGGATCTAAGCTTGGCTCTTAGATCCCGAGATTAGAGCGAGCGTTTCCTTGGTGAAACGATCCCTCTCGGCTACTATTTCCTTGGTGAATTAGTACCCCACACGGCTATTATTTCCTTCGTGAGATAATACCCGTTATACTGCGTAGATCTGCCCGGATCGAGATCACGCGGTGGTCCACGGCAAATAACCCCGGCGCAGGCAAAGAACCCACACAAAGCGAGTGACCGCAAAACAGGAGCTCGCGATTCGTTCGACATAAAAGGAAATAAATTGTAATCTTTCTTTTTCTTATTTTTGATTTTCATTGTAACCGGCTCTTATAAAAAGACCGGATCTTTGTAACGCATAAAGTTGTTAACTAAGATGGCAATGATATCAATGAAGAAAGGCACAAATTTTCCCGCGAACAACAACGTCCAGGACCATTTGCTAGATACCTAGAGGAATGCGGTATCGTCCCACAGTACACTATGCCGGGTTCACCTAGCATGAATAGTGTAGCTGAAAGACGAAACATGACTCTTAAGGATATGGTAAGAAGTATGATTGCTCATTCTTCTTTACCAGAGTCATTCTGGGGAGAAGCACTTAAGACAGCAGCTTACATTCTGAATAGAGTACCAAGTAAAGCAGTTGCTAAAACACCTTATGAGCTTTGGACTGGTCGAAAGCTCAGTTTAAAGCATTTACATATTTGGGGATGTCCAGCTGAGGCAAGGTCTTATAGGCCAAATGAAAAGAAATTAGACTCCAAAACAGTTAACAGCTACTTTATTGGGTACTCTGAATGCTCTAGGGGCTATAAGTTTTATGATCCCACACTAAGGAATATTTTTGAGATGGGAACAACAACATTCTTTGAGGATGTTGAGTTTGGGGGGAGAAATAAGGTTAGAGACATTGCTTTTGAGGAGGAATTGGCTTCAGACCCAATCCATACAGTTACTTTTGACAATATTCAGGTTCCTATACCTGTTGTTGCTCAAGAAGTAAATACGGAACCTCAAGATGATAATGTTGAACAACTCCCTGTTCCAGAAGAACAAACTCAACAACCTCAAGAACAAGTGCCATTAAGGAGATCCACGAGAGAAAGGAGAAATGCTATTCCGGATGATTATATTGTATTTCTCCAAGAACATGAGGAAAGTAGTGGAATGTTGGAAGATGATCCAATCAACTTCCTTCAGGCCATGAAAAGTTCTAACTCTCAACAGTGGATTGATGCCATGAATGAAGAGTACAAGTCTATACAAGACAATAAGGTTTGGGAACTTGTCCCGTTACCAGAAGGTGCAAAACCGATTGGTTGTAAATGGATTTTTAAAACCAAGCGGGATGCAAACGGTAATGTGGAGAGGTATAAGGCACGTCTTGTGGCTAAAGGCTATACTCAAAATGAAGGCATTGATTATACAGAGACTTTCTCCCCAGTTTCATCGAAAGACTCATTCAGAATAATCATGGCACTTGTTGCTCATTATGATCTTGAGTTACATCAGATGGACGTTAAGACTGCATTTCTCAATGGCGACATTGATGAGATGATCTATATGGTGCAACCAGAAAACTTTGTGTCGGGAGACCCAAAGAATATGGTATGCAAATTAAGAAAATCCATCTATGGACTCAAACAAGCTCCTTGTCAATGGTATCATAAGTTTCAATAAATAATTATCTCGTTCGGTTTTGAGATGAACATTGTTGATGACTGTGTATATCACAAGTTCAGTGGGAGTAAGTATATCTTTCTGGTTCTGTATGTTGATGACATATTGCTTGCCACCAATGATATAGGCATGTTACACGAAACCAAGAGATTTCTATCAAAGAATTTTGAGATGAAAGATCTTGGGGACGCCTCTTTTATATTAGGGATCCAGATACATCGAGATCGCTCTCGGGGTATTCTTGGATTATCACAAAAGAGCTATATCGATAAGGTATTTAAAAAGTTTGGCATGCAAGATTGCAGACCAGGAGATACCCCTGTTGCTAAAGGAGACAAGTTTAGTCTCAATCAGTGCCCTAAAGGTAACCTTGAAATTCAGGAAATGCAGAAGATTCCTTATGCTTCGGCTGTAGGAAGTCTAATGTATGCTCAGGTATGTACGTGTCCGGATATTGCGTACATTGTTGGGATGTTAGGCAGATACTTAAGCAACCCTGGTATGGATCATTAGATAGTAGTCAAAAGGGTTATGAGGTATCTTCAGAAAACAAAAGATTACATGCTCACATACAGAAAATCAGAGAATTTGGAGGTCATTGGGTATTCGGATTCTGATTTTGCTGGATGCCAAGATAGCAGAAAGTCTACATCAGGCTACATTTATATGTTAGCAGGAGGAGCTATATCATGGAAAAGTGTCAAACAAACACTAGTAGCTTCCTCCACTATGGCAGCAGAATTTGTAGCTTGCTATGATGCATCCAATCAGGGAATATGCCTGTAAAATTTTGTCACGGGACTGCGCATTTTGGAAAATGTTGAAAGACCACTAAGGTTATATTGTGACAATAAATCTACAGTAATGTATTCAAATAACAACAGGAGCTCAATTAAGTCAAAACATATTGACATTAAGTTCCTGGTTGTGAAAGAAAAGGTACAGAGTGGACAGATATCCATAGAGCACATTGGGACAAACTCCATGATAGCTGATCCTCTTACTAAGGGATTGCCACCAAAGGTCTTTCATGAGCATACTGCTCATATGGGTGTGGTAATATTTGAGGATATTATGATTTAGTGGGAGTTTGTAATCGTGGTGCTTTATGTTTGGTTGTATTGTCTGATCAGAATAAAGTATTCAGTTAAGACACTCTGTTACATATGTTTGGTTTTGGCCTCATTAAGGAGGACCAGTTAAAAATAGACATGTACTGATCACATTGCATGTAATTTTCATGCTGCACATCCATGATTGATCTATGTCGTTTGATTGTATTGGTATATGTGACCATTGATGGGTCGAGTCACGATAAATGTGACAAAGGCCGCTTTGATCCTATATTGATATAGTCAATGGACGAGATTGTTCGGAAATACCTTTTTCAGTGATAGCAATTTTGAGCTCATAAGGTTATACACAATTTAAGGAATCATATGGTGTCCAAGTGGGAGATTGTTGGATTTAATCTAATAAATCTAATTGTGGGCACATATGATTAATCATTGTGTATTGCTATCTTTTCAGGATAACCCACTAAAGTGATCAATTAAGTTGGGTTAACAGGTATTTAAATAAGTCATGGGAATATATGTGCAGATACCAGGTTGTAATTGTAATTTGTTAAGGGGCCAAATTGTAAAAGTACAACACCTATAAATAAGGGGTTATGGTCCCTAATCTAGGGTTATAATTTTCTCTAATTCTCTTTACCCCATCTAAGAGAGAAATTCGGCTCTAAGAGAAAACCCTAAGGTTAGAAGATCCAAAACCCAAAATTAAGATCAATCAATGGATTCAGGTATAAACTTCCGCTCTTTTATGTTTCTTTTAATCTCTTTGAATTAATCAATGGCTATATGGTTTTAAGATCTCAAGTTTTAGATCTAACAATATTGTCCTGAGATTAGGAACAATACAGAATCCTGTAAATAGAGCATGTTTGTTAATTACTTGATACTTGAGATTTCAGTTCATACTTGAATATTTTTGTTGATTACTTGGTACTTGAGACTCTAGTTCATAATTGAATATTTTTGGCATTCATCTATGTTTGATCTCTCTATCACTGTATTCCTAACTTTCGTTTTAGCCTTTCGCCAACCACATATTTTATGGCTGCATCTATCGCAGGCGATGACCAGAGTCAAAATAAGGAACCAAGTGACTTTTTGATGCGAAGTGTTAGGGACAATTGTACAAATTAAAGCATCTTGCAAGTAACAGAAAATATGACCTCATGGCTTTGTAGTAGTTAAGTTTTCCAATTGTAGCTTTCCTCTATGAAGATATTCTGTATATATATAGACTATGCTGTCAACTTTAAGACGTTGGGAGTGATATGTGGGTGTGTAATATGATCAAAATTATTGTTTAATTTTCAGATAATATTTGGGTTTAATTTTCAAATAATATTTGGGTTTAATTTTTAAATAATATTTGGGTTGGGATGTTATATCCCTTAACACTTGGCCTCAGCCGGCGGCAAGTCTCCATCTTGGATATGATATGTGGGTGGCGATCCTCGACTTCAGCTGGTGGTGTGCTTCACACTCGGCCGCGTTCTGGCCGAGATTCGCCGACCGGAGCACGGCTTCAGGCTCGCCTAGATCTGCCGGCAAGTCTCCATCTTGGACCTAAAAATGGATCTAATGGACTAAAAATTAGGGTTTTAAATTTGTGTTCTCAAGATAACCGAGCTTTTGAGCGTGAGAAGAGAGGCGAGAGAAAGAGGGAGGGGTAGGGTGAAAGGGGCAGGAGATTGAGAGGAGGAGGAGAAAGCCACAGAGTAGAAGAAGAAGAAGAAGCAAAGGCAGTGGGTTAAGAGAATAAGAAGACGGAGGAATAGAGGGCTGAGCGAAAAGGGCGGCGTTGGCGTCTCATCTTTGACTCTTACTAGAGGAGAGAGGGAGAGGAGGAGGAGAGAAAAAGAGGAGAAAGAAGCAGCTATGGGAGAGGAGGAGGGGAAGGGCACAGAGGAGGAGAAGAAGAAGAAGAAGAAGAGTAAGAGGAGGAGTATTTTTAGAAAGTTTTTGGGAATAATTTCTGAGAGAGTGTGAATGGAGAAGAAGAAGAAGAAGAGTATTTTTAGAAAGTTTTTGGGAATAATTTCTGAGAGAGTGTGAATGGGGCCAAACCAGTATTTTTAGAAAGTTTTTGGGAATAATTTCTAAGAATAATTTCTAAGAGAGTATGAATGTGATGTAGGACGCTTAATCTGAGTTAGAGTCTATTTAGATTAGGAAATAAATTTAATTTTAGAGTCAGATTAGATTAGGAAACAAAATCAATTTTGATTCATGATTTGTTTCCTCTATTATAAGGAGTCTTTTTAGGATAGAATTTGACACTTTCTTTCTTTCTTGTAATTCTAGTCTTATTAGGAGTCTTATTTAATACTTTCTATTTTTGTAATTCTAGTCTTACTAGGAGTCTTATTTGTTTTTTTATTTAAAAAGAGTCATGTAAACTCAAAGGAGAATAACTTTTCATCAATAAAATTTCTCTTTTCAATATTTTCTTCGTGGATTCGAAGTACTTGGTGGATTCGAAGATCGTTCTTTGTGGATTCAGAGAACACCCTTGGTGGATTCCGAGGTTATCACTTCCGCGCTGCGTCAATTAGTATCAGAGCCTTGTTCCTCCGATCCGATGGCAGGTAATGAAGCCCCCATTTCTCAAACTGAGTTCGACATGCTGAAGACCGGTGTTAATCAGATGAAGACTGCCATAGAGCGACTTGCGTCGGTAGTGAAGCGTCTGAACACGGTAGGAGTTCAAAATCACGTTGATGGTCGCCAACGACGTTGTAGGCGGTCTAAAAATCACAATAGATAGCTTATCCCCCATCAAACACCAATGATGGAAGTTACAATCTGACGACCTTCACGACAACCGATGAGAGCTCTAGTTCAATAGCACTCACAATCAATATCGGGAGTTATAATCTGACGACTCTTATATTCTCAAGGAGCCAAGACGAAGATTACAAGACAATGATCTTTGCAACGCTATGACAAAAGAGATTACTTGGTGATAATCTCTTCATGGCAAGACGTGGAGGTCCTCCCCGTGTATCAACACCAAAACGCGGAGGTCCTCCCCGTGTGTCAACAGTAAAACGCCAGGGTCGAACCCACGTTACAACATCAAAACGCCAGGGTCGAACCCGCGTTACAACATCAAAACGCGAGGGTCGAACCCGCGTTACAACATTAAAACGTTGGGGTCGGACCCACGTTTTTCAACGTCTAGCGGGTACCCAACTCCGCGTCTCCAGTCTAAAACGAGGAGTTGGGATCCCGAACGCCAACGTGGGCGTTTGACTCATTCAAGCACGAGCTGAACGGTTGCAGGAACCGTTTTCCCCACGATCTGAGGAAATCACGTCCACTTAGGAGCGGATTTAGAGGACAGTTACACCCCCTTAATCCCCTATAAAAGGGAGTAAACTCAACTGAGTTAAAGGTTGGATTTTCTGGGCTCGGATCGACCATTGAAGGCTGGCATTTTCTCGGATCTGGGAATTTCTTGGCAGCAAGAGGAGAGATCATTAGGCGAGCTTTTGAGGAGATCGGCATCATCCTCCAAGGAAGATCATCTTCAACGTTCGGCAACAAGGAGCTTCATCATCCTTGGCTTACAACCGATTTTCGGTTCAAAACAACTCTTTTACAGAGTTCTTCAAAACTCGTTCAGAGTTATCAACTCATCAAGAGTTTCAAACTTGCCACGCAAGTTCTCCACAACGTTAAATCGTGAGGAGAAGACATCGTTCCAGTGAATCAAAACGTCAGATCGTCAATGGAGAGCAAACTTGACGCGAGCATTCGAGGGAGGCACTCCATCGCCACTGTGAAGAACCCAGTTTTAAACAAAGGGGAGAACCAAGTTCGTTCTCCTCTCTTTTGTAATCGAATTGTAACCGAGATTAAAGGAATCAAAATTAAATTTCTTTTCTTCTCTTTACTGTAATTTTTCAACATACACACGTGATCCGACTCCATATGATAAATTGAACAACGACAATGATCTTAAGCAAGACATTAGAGTTGGGAAGAACAATTAAGAAATAATAAAGAAAGAAGAACCACCTCCAGAGCATAATATCTTTCGTACGAGATGTACCGTGATGCAGAAGATTTGTAATGTTATTATTGACAGTCACAATGGAAGGAATCTTGTCTCTCGACGTATGGTGAATAAGTTAGGTTTGAAGACAGAGAAACACCCACCTTTCGTTAAGATCGACTAGATTCACAAGGGAAATGATGTGCAGAACGATGAAGTGTGTTGGGTATCTTTTTCTATTGGTCGAACTTATTTTGATAAGGTTTTGTGTGATGTTGTCGAGATGGATACTTGTCATATGCTTTAAGGTAGGCCATGGCAATTCAATAATGGAGCTACCCATAAGAGCAGAGACAATGTTTATATCTTCAAGAAAGATGGACGACGAATTGTGCTCAAGCCTCTTACAGAAAAGAAGCCATCTAAGATAAAGACTATTGAGAAGAAGAAACTCTTCGTGACAAACAACGATGCTTTAACAAAAAAATTGAAGCAATCTGAAGAGGTCTATCATTTGGTTGTAAAAGAAGAACATGCCTCTACCGAAATTCCTCCTAAGGGGCAAACACTTGATATGCATGAGATTCATGATGGTGATATGGTAGTGAAGATGGATGATACACATGGTATTTTTAAAGTGGTTGAGAGTGATATTGCACATATTGATGTTGTCCCGATAGAGGAGAATGATAAAATAGAGAGTGATGCAATTGATGGTATGTGTGAATTGCTTGGTGGAGGGATAGAGACAAAGGAGATGAAAGAATTGTGTATGGAGTATGACGCGAGTTTCTCTTCTCTGGAAGCAAAGATTGTTAATAATTTTAAGGTGATGATACTTTCAGCACTAGAATATGAGAAGCAACATGGAACATATTTTGAGGAGCTTTTCAAGTCAATTGCAGATCCACATGCTGTTAGACACGTAACCATGGTGTGTGAAAGATTTATTCAAGAATTTGAGTCAGAAGAAGTCCTAGCTAAAGAGGAAAAACAACAGATGAAGAAAATCAATGCTAAGTACAAGGCAGATGTTGATCGTTGTAAGAGAAGAAAATTATCTATCAATGAAGCTACTATTCTAACAAATATAAGCTCGGGGCCGAGCTTCTTTCAACAAGGGGAGACTGATGTAGGACGCTTAATCTGAGTTGGAGTCTATTTAGATTAGGAAATATAGATTAAGAAATAAATTCAATTTTAGAGTCAGATTAGATTAGGAAACAAAATCAATTTTGATTCATGATTTGTTTCCTCTATTATAAGAAGTCTTTTTATGATAGAATTTGACACTTTCTTTCTTTCTTGTAATTCTAGTCTTATTAGGAGTCTTATTTGATACTTTTTATTTTTGTAATTCTAGTCTTACTAGGAGTCTTATTTGTTTTTCTATTTAAGAAGAGTCATGTAACCTAAAAGGGGAATAACTTTTCATCAATAAAATTTCTCTTTTTAATATTTTCTTCGTGGATTCGAAGATCGTACTTTGTGGATTCAGAGAACACCCTTGGTGGATTCTGAGGTTATCACTTCCGTGCTGCGTCAGAATGGGGCCAAACCAGTATTTTTAGAAAGTTTTTGGGAATAATTTCTGAGAGAGTGTGAATGGGGTAAGACCATATTTTTAAGGATTATTGGTGTTAAAGCACATGAGAAAAACTATGGGACTGTGCCACATCCCTTTTATTTTTTTAGGCCTAGACATATTTTTCCCTTCAAATTTTCATAAAGGGTCGTGCTATTTAGCTCGCGCTTTAACGCGCGAGCCAACTCGCACATAGAGGAGGGGTGGGCCCCATTGGTACAGTGGGTCCCACTCTTTTCTCTCTATGCGAGTTGGCTCGCGCGTTGATGCGCGAGCCAAACAGCATTTTTGTTTCATAAAATAGAGGCTCTGTATCCTAGGCGGATTGGATCCGCTGAACAGTACATAGACATGGGCATGGTACGTGCCTGGCATTCATAATTGACGCTGCAGGCCATTTGGCTTCTACGCGAGCGAGGGATACAGTGCGCGGTCCATGTGAGGGTATCTCAGCTCCAGTTCAAAAGTCAAAACAAATTGCGCGTAGAATGCTCCTCACCCATCACCAATCACGTGACAACTATTTATTTATACTACAGGAAGGAGACGTGCGTATAAAGGATTTCATGGGTCCAGTGCACCCCCTAAAATATATGTACTTCCAGTTTTATCCTTCAAGTAATTAGAGTAGCAATTTGCCCCCTAATTTGCATTTCCCCTCAATTTAGTCACACCTCTCCTCCTCGTTGAAGAAGTTTTTCTCTTTCTCCTTCTCCTTTTTCTCCCCCCTTTTTTTCCGTTATTTTTTTGGATATTAAGATGATGATAATTAAATAAGTAAGGGAGGAGTTGGGGCCGCCACTAACAAATACCATGCTCCCATTTGATCATGTTGAGTAGTTTATTCGAATCACAAAAGGTATACTTTCTTCGGATTCATAAAAGTCGAAGAAGATGATGATTCGTAAAAGGGTTTCTGGGGCTTTTACTTGGCAGCATACGTGGATCTATGGGAGCCCATTGGGTCGAGCCCCTGGTACCCTGGGAAAATGATAGGGACACACCCTCAACCACAACTTTAACCACACCCCCTCTCTTATTTGCTACAGTATACCGGGCCTCACATTGGATTTTAAAATTTAAAATCTCATGTGGGGCCCGGAGTACTGTAGCAAATGAGAGAGGGGGTGTGGTTAGAGTTGTGGTTGGGGGTGTGTGTCTAGTACCACCCGGTACCGTGCATGCTAGCTAAGGTTCCCTCGTTACAAAAAAATAAAATAAATAAATAAATAAATCATAAAAGCTCCTCCACCACAAGCATTCACATACAAACAGTCAATAGGTCATATTCGTATAGATATTTTTTGGTCATAAAGTATCTCGTGAGAGAAAAAGACGTAACGATAAATCATTGAAGAACATTGTACTACTGGAATAAATAATGCTTTTAAGTCACAGTCTATCCATATTCATACCTTCGATCTCCTTGACGATCATACAATTATCTTCTTCGTCCGTTTCGAAAATGTTTCGTGGTTCTTTATAAAAAAATAAGATTGAGCGCGATATAAGTGAAATTTGATATTTTTACATTTGATTATATCATAACATTAATAGGATTTTACTAACCATTGCTCTAGGGGTAGTAAATTAATAAGAAGGAGAGATATTGATGGAAAAAGGTATGGATGAAGAGTGAGAATGAGCGAGAAACATTAGACCCCACTCACCCTTTCTCTTCTATCTCTCTTTCTTTTTTTTAACCATTGCCCTTAAAATAATACTTAACAAAACCCATTTTCACAAAAAATAATAATGATTATGATTCGAAAACATGATCATTCAATTCCCAAATGAAAGAAAATCTAACTTGGTGTAGTCCCAAGATGCACCACATATCCTGGATCAAGTGAAGACTTTGGGTTTCCGGCAAGCCACTGCTACATCTATTTCATTAGGTCGCACTTCTCAATCTAGTCAAGTACCGCCATCGGCACTGCCAAGCCATTAAACTATGCTCAAGTTTATCTAATTATTCAAACAAGTACCTATGAAATTGCACCCTACAAATATGGCATTCTATAAGGTGTTCTCTGTATAATTTCCGTGGCGGTTAATGTCTAGTTAATAAAAGATTGAGTAGTGATAACCGTACATAAAAATTATTCTTGCACTACTACACCCAAAAAAATTGGGATATTTTATAGTAAATTGTAAATTGTAAAGAGAAATTATAAGTTCATATATACTCCGCTTCTTAATTTCTAGTAATATAAAAATAGTACTGGTATAATACACTTTGCATTTTCCCACATATTTTAGTGTTTATACATAAAAAAATACCTCAAACTTTTACGAATTTATTGTTCTTTTACCTCATGACTCCGCGCCCTCCCATTGATTAAAAAAAATCTAAAAATTGTTTAAAAAATGGAAAAGATCTAAGTAGAAGCATGATAAGCACTAAGGGCGCGTTTGGTTCCAAATTTTTTTCGGTGAATCCCTGACACAGTGTCAGAAATGTGTCAGATTTCACCCAAAAACGCCTTTTTTGGGGTGATTTAGGGTGAAACCTGCCACTGATGGGACACTATGACAGGCTTTCCCCTACTTTCACCCTAAAAAAATCGGAACCAAACAGCCCCTAAGCAAGGGTGAAATGAATGTGGATCAAGTATAACACCTATCACATCAACATTAGAATACTAACCATAATTACTGATAGGAATACATAGGTATCTTAGTAAGAAAAACTTATTAATATCGCCCAAAATAAATAACAGGTACATATCATTATATAAAAGGAATAGATGCAACTAGAAAAGGATTGGGATCCCCTACTAATGAGAAATCCTCCTAAGATCTCCTAATGAGGAGATCCTGGCCTTTGATTTATCAATCAAAGGTCAAGATCTCATTCTCTTCTTCCTCCCTACTTTTTCTCATGAGGAGATCATGACATTTGATTGATAAATCAAAGGTCAAGATCTTATGAGGAGATCTTAGGAAGGGTCCTCATCAGTAAAGGATCCTAATCCACTAGAAAACATATATGAGAAAAGAGTACTGAAACTATAATACTATGCCTAACATACTTTACAATACAAAAGAAAAAAGTGTGGGGCCTATTCTTTTCAATCTTTTTCCAAAATTAGTGATCCATCAAGGGAGCTCACATTTCTCTATTTTAGTGTAGAAATAATATAGGAGAGAATAGTGTAATTATCATTATTCATGAGAAAAATAGATAAGATTGAAAAATATATAAGGCATGCAATTAAATAAAAATTTAAATATAATAAAATTCTCAAAGGAGTGTTCCACCAATATATTCGACACATGTGTGATATCCATCATGTATCTTCAAGTAGCTGAAATACCTGAGCATCACCTCTTGGAATGCCCTTTCTCTATTTAGGTATGCCACTTCACTTTTTCATCTCAGCATGGTATGTGGCAACCTGATTCTTTCGTTACTAATTGGTGGAGCGAGATCTTGCCTAAGGAGGGTCATGGAGGTATTGAGAAAGTATTAGTGCTGTTATGCCATATTAGGTTGTGTAGGAATGACAAGATTTTTTTATAATAAGGGATAGGAGGTTGTTGGTGGCCTATCCCTTTTAAGAGACTTGATGAGCAAGTGTTGAGAAGCTTGGTGGCCAAGTATTGAGAAGCTTGGAGAGCAAGTTGGCTAAAGTTTGGAGAGTATTCGTTGGAAAATTTTATAATAAGAAAATAAAAGAATTGAATTTGATTTATTCTTTCTAACTGCTTAGAAAAAGAATGTTTACAACTCTCTCAATCTCTAACTGATTACAATTTGAATTTTCAATTACAAAAGAGAAGAAGATCGGCAAAGATCTTCCCCTTTGTTTAATTTTGGGTTCTTCATGGTGGCGATGAAATGCTTCCCTCGAATGCTCGCGTCGAGTTTGCTCTCCATTGACGATCTGAACGTCTTGTTTCATTAGAACGTGGTTGATTCCTCTTGATTGATATTAAGGATAACTTGCGTGACAAGTTTAAAAAAAAACTCTTAACGAGTTTTTAAACTCAGTATGAGTTCGAACTCTACGAAAAGAGTTGTTTGAACCGAAGATTCGGTTAATAGCCAAGTGTTAAAACTTTCTGTTGCTAAGAAGCTCTCTAGCCGATCTTCTGGAAATTTGATTCAAAAACCAATGATTCTAAAATCCAATCTCTGAACCTTAGCCAATCACTTGATGATCTGATCCTAAAAAAATCCTCTCCTGCACCTTGAGTTTGTTGAGATTTTATAAGGAGATAATGGGTGTAACTAACCCCTTAATCCGCTCCAACGTGGGCCAGATTCCCTCAGATCGTGGGAAAAAAAATTCTAAAACCGTTCAGCTCATGTTTGAATGAGTCAAACGCCTCCAGCTGGCGTTCTGGAACTAAAATCTGCGTCTCAGGTTTAGGACGCAGAGTTAGGCATTCGCCTAATGCTGAAACACAATGGTCGCATTGCGTTTTGAAGCTAATATGCTAAAAACACAGGGGCCACCTGTGTTTTAAAGGTTGAACGTAGAGGTGAGCTCTGTGTTTTTAGAAGAAATTGCTGGCTCGTAATCTCTTCTATAGAGCGTTGCAAATATTATTGTCCTGTAATCTTCACTTTAGCTATTTGGGCTAGGAGAGTCGTCAGATTGTAACTCTCACGGTTGATTGTGAAGGCTATTGACTCAGAGCTTTCATCAGTCTTCGTGAAGGTCGTTGAATTTTAATGTTTCTTGATCTATGTGAAAATCCTCTAATTGTAGCTTTCATGAAAGTCGTCCGATTGTAACTTTTTCTATCCAGATGCTGATGTAGAAGTCGTCAAATTGTAACTTCTATCATTAAAGTTTGGTAGGGATCAGCTATCTGTTGTGATTTTTAGACAGCCTATAGAACCCCCTCCAAAGTTTTTGAAAGTTCGCGGTTGATTGAGACAAATTTTTAAAATACTTTGGATCCCAAAATTTTATTAAATGATTATTCACTCCGTCTGATTCGAAGACATCACGAACCTGATTGTCGGAATACTATAATTCTATTTCCTTAAACCAAACAAGATAACTTGTGTGCCTTGGTGACAATGAACTTAGTCAAACAAGCTAAGGTCCAAGTTATCGTTGTTAAACTAAACAAGATAACTTTTGTGCCTTGATGATAATGAACTTAGTCAAACAAGCTAAAGCCCAAGTCATCTTGGTCAATGCAACAAGAGTGATAGTGACATCAAATTTGTTTGGATCATTGAGATACTCCTTTAACTTATATGGAGGTGTATTCAATGTTAACAACTTCAGTCAGAAGATTCTTGTAGGCATTGATGAACACCCAACACGTAGCTATCAACGAGGTCTTCTTCAGTGAAGTTGAGCACCTTTTGGCTTTGTTAATCTTGGTTGGAATTTTAAGCCATTTAGAAGGATGAGTTACACGACAGATTAAGCTTGATGGTTCCAGCATTATTAATTATAACCTGACTGTACTCATCTAATAGGCTGCATAATTTCTTGTTTTAGTCTAGTTTCTTCTCAGCTTTCGTCACCTTGATGGCCATTGTTAGCTTCGCTTTATTTATTTGAAGCTATGTCATAGCCTTGGTCGTCAAAATGTTCGTTTTGTGGTGCTAAAACGCACCAGTGGACTTTGTGCTTGAGCATTAAGACGCAGAGATGAACTCTGCGTTCAGAAGTTCAACCAACTTTAACACGAATGCCGAGATTGTGTTCGGTGTAATTCTGGCCTAAAATCTTACCCTGATTTGACAGCTCACAGCTGTCTATAAATAGACTGTTAGGGTCAAATCAAGAGTCATTTGACTCTTCTCCATTCTTCTCCAAACAGTTCAACACAGAATTTCGTTTTCATCTTCGACGAATACTGTTTATCTTCCTCATCAAGCGACATCAATGGTGCCAAGGAAAAAGACCGTCTCTCGACCCATCAAGCCCGCTGTCACTGTGGCTCGGAGCTCACTATTGACTTCACCGGCCAGTGGTGCTGCGACTCAGGCGGGCGTGTCGCTGCCTTAGTTTCCTTTGGTCGATGGTAAGTGTGATCTTCGTGATCGTAAAACTTGCTACGACAAGTTCTAAACTTTTGAATCAATGAGGAAACTCTTTTTAATGGCATGATGCAGAGTTGGGACTCTGTCGTCTGGAATTCAAAGCGTGGGGGTTTCGACCTCTGCGTTTGAGTCTGCCAACGCAGGATTCAATCTCTGCATTTGAATTTGCCAATGCAGGGTTCGACCTCTGTGTTTAAATTTGCCAATGTAGGGTTCGACCTATGTGTTTGTTTTGCCTTTGCACCGACTGATTATTCTTTTCTTTTGTAGTGTGTTACACCAATTAGGCTCTCCCTTTCCGCCATCATTTTGGCCATGAAGGTGGCATAGATCTAAATATGATTTTCAGTCTGTGCCAAGAGCTCCCTATTTTCCATATTAATGTCAAGGATCGTGTTGAAGCGGTCACGCAGTCTTCTTCTGAAACCCTTCGAACATTGGTTACGGATGTCAAATTTGAAAGTCTAAGCCGTAAACAGTTCGTCAAACCAGCATTCCTCTTCGGGGACTTCGTTGACTTTGAAGCAGGTGTTTCTTATGACGGATTATAAGTGGCTAAAGAAAGTTAGGGACCATTACCTCTTCCTACCCAATATAGAGAGGATGTACCCGATATCTTACTTCCAATGCGCTTCTATCCCAAGGCGTATGGATTGGGACCTTGTTAAGGAACAAGACGGGGTTGCCCTTGGAGCCTTAACTTTCCAAGGTGTTCGTACAGTGGGTTATAACCAGCTAGTGACAGCCTTAAGACCAGGCTTGTTTACTAAGGAATATCCAGTTAGTGAAATAGCCAGTCCGACGAATACTTTTGTTAAGAGATTCATGACGGTGAAAGGAGAATTTCCTGCACAAGTATTCAGATCTCCTGGCTAGGTGCATTCTTCGGTGACGAGGTGGTGGACTCGAATGACCAAGTTTGTTTTGGAGGAGTTGGAGGAACCCCTTACCCAAACTGGCCTGAAGATGCCTGTGATGGCCATCGAATACGGGATCATCCAGAGCCACTATCACTTTTTCTCTATCTTAGAGCGATACAATCTCGAGACTTGCACCTTCTTTACTCTAGTAGGGGAATTGGGTTTTTCTCTTCACGAGATGCATAACATCTCAGGTCTGTCTTTTGGGGATCTACCATATGAAGAGTTTGTTCCAGGATCAGCGGAACTTAAGATTTTGAGAAACACCAGCCCCGAAGTTTACTCAACTCTCTAGGAAGTTATGTGCTACTTCCATATCTGTATGCAACAGATAGGGGCTTAGGAAAGTGGTGTGAAACAAGTATCTTGGGTAGAGTACTTGTTCCAGAATCTGACCGAGAAGGGAGTTCCCGTGACTAGATTATCTGTGAGTACTTTGGAGGAGATCCGGAACCGGATTGATGCTGTGACCTCTCTTTATACAAATGAAGCCAAAGAGGACATTTTCCCACTTACACTGAGTTTGAAAGTTTCCATTATCAAACTCGGGTCCCTATTTTAGATATGGCACTGTTATCGGGATTTTTGATGTTGTGGCTGAAGCGGTGCATCGTCCTCACCAGGCCGATTGATGCTTTTGCTGCTGAGGTGATTTACCCAGCCGTTCTTTTGGCGCATGGGAGGCCACTGAACATTCTTTCAGCTATGGTGTGTCGTTTACAGAACGGGTTGCGGGAACTAGCCTTGGATTTTGTTCAGGTTACGGAGGTGGAGTCTGGTGAGGTCAGGCTCTTAAAACTCCAAATCCCCGAGTGCCATTGCCCTATACTTACTTAATGGCATGATACGTGTCTCATTGTCCCTCACTAATGAGTGCAGCTTCTCCCCAAGGCGACTCATTTTGTTGGCCTTCTTGTTTTGATGATGTTTAACAAACAATTTATCACTAATGTTGTTTGTCTAGTATTTGTGTTTTCGTATTTATTCTAGGCAAACAACAAGTTGGAGGATGGATGGAATAGAGCTTCAACGATCATATCCAAAGGAGGTTGGTGGAATGTCGGTGACGCTTATACAATTCAAGTTAAAAATCAAGTTCAAGCTTCATCCGCGAGATTACCAAGAAGAGCATATTGAAGACCAATCAAGCTTGGGTAAATTAGTTTAGGGCTTATATTATGTGTGTTAATACTTCAAGCTCAATATCACACACACACGTTTGGTTTGGTTTATCGTCGTTTTGGATTATAGACTTAACGATATTATTTTATATCTTTTATCAAGTTTGTAAATCTATTGGAAAGATTTTAAAACTTTGTTTAAACTCATTTTGTCAAGATCAAGCTTTTACAAGTTCATACTTATGTGATTTTGCAAAATAATGAGATTCCACAATTGGGAAATGCAAATTGGAAAATTCTTTTTTGTAACATGTTCAAAATAATATTTGTAAATATTTCCCAAAGTTTCATCAAGTTTGAAATTGATTTGTTACGTTTAATTG
>BQKN01000346.1:100469-162827 GCA_022839385.1 Asparagus kiusianus | reverse complement strand
GAGGAGTGACGTTGATCGGTGAGCGTTAAAAACCGACACTGTGAGGTATAAACGTTATTCGGGTGAGCGTAGAAAACCTGGTTGTGATAGTGGATTTCTCCCCGGGAGTGGGGAGCGGAGACGTAGGACGGAAGGTCCGAACTCCATGATCATATTGCTTGTTTGAGTTTGTCTTTGGCGTATTTGCTTTTGCGTTTATCTTATATCACCAATTGTGCATTGCTCATTTATTTCATCCACTATCTAGTTCATGTTGTTTACCCTTGTGTTAGTTTATATATCCTTACATATATCATATTGTATATCTCTTTGCTAGGATATATCATCTTGTGTTAGTTTACATATCCTTACACATATCTTATTGTATATCCTTGCATATATATTTCATCATATAGGATATATCTCATTGTTCATATTGCTTATCCTAGCTTATATAATTGTTATATTTCATACTTGCTAGGATAACTTATTAATTAGTTTTAATTGACATTTAATCGGATTAGATTAGCATAAGAACCTAATCACCCCCTCTAGGGTCTAACACATTTATCCCGCTTGTGCAATGGCTGGAGTCGGCCAAGTGGGAAGGGACTTACATGGTTACAATTCGTCAAATTTTATCGAGGGATACTAATTATCACATCTTCTGTTGCTTCCCCGATTTTGAAGGTGTGGTGTATGCAGTGATATTCTAGGATGTGGCAGATCCTAACGGATTCACTCAGCTGAATGGGGGTGTTTTCTGTTGGCTGCTCTACATCAGGCCAGGCTATCTGATTTTTTGACAGGGCAGAAAGTATTTCATCGAGCCTTATCAACCATATAGATTCGTCCGTCAATTTGGATTTGACCAGCTATATGTTGGGAATCCCCGACCTTAACTTGCGGTTGCGGGCAATCTATATGGAGGGGCGGGAGCCTGGTACTATTCAGTGGTCGGTTGTACCAAAGCTGTTTTCAAGCTCCCCCATAAGACACCTAATTCTTACACTTCCATGGGTTTTTGCAACTGGTATTCTGTTGCTTCTCAGATCTCTGGCTACAATTTGAATATATCTTGTCTGAAGAAAATCAGATGTATGTATGCTTCCCGGAAGGAGTCCAAGATGTCTCGTCTAAGAGGAATTGACGAGTATCTGTCCTTTGAAAATACCCCTGCTGAAGAAGGGGGAGATAAAATATCTGAAGCCGTAGGAGATTCCCCGATATCTGATATCCTTACAACAAGAGCTACTGGAAAAAGAGCTCTTACATTAGATGAAGTTGGCCAGTACGATAAACGGGTTCGCTGAAAGTTGATGGTTGAGTCTTCTCCTGTTAAAGGCCAACAGAAACCGAAGTTAATGGTAGACGCTTTTAAGTCTGTAGAAGAAGAAGAACACCAAGAGTCTTTAGTCGTAGGCCTTCCGCATAGGACTGGACTTCGTTCAAGTGGTCTAGCTCTGTCAAGTGAAACCTCCTCTTACCATCCTTCTGAAGACAAAGAAGATAAATTAATGATTACAGATGCGGAATCTACTCCGACAGTGGGTTTCCCCAAGGCTCCTATATTAGAACCAACGGGTCTTGAAGGGAATCAATCTCCTCCTCCTTTCGCACTAATGCTATAGGCTGGAGATTCAAGGCTTAGCCCGACAATGGGACTCATGGCTAAATCAACCGCAATCATGAGTCTACCTGAGTCTTCAGCTGTGCGTGATGACAAGGAGGAAGTAGATTATGAAGCCTCCTCGACCGGTGATGCAGCTGATGGTGATAGAGATGATGAAGGCGCTGATGTTGATGACATTATAGGTAGTAATGAGGAGGATGAAGAGCATGATTCTATGGATGACATCACTAATTTTGATAAAGATCGCATCAGATAAGGCATCTGCTCATATTTCTTTTTCTATCACCGGTAAGCCTGGTTTATTTCAAATTCCCCTGTATCTTCCTTCCGTGTTCTGACCGTTTTTGCATGCAAGTTCACCCACTCTCGAGCTACCGCTGTGACTCCTCTCCCGGAATAGCAGGTTGTGCAAGTGTCGACTCCTTTGCCAGAACAGCCTTTGCCTAGCTTATCGATGACAACTACTCCACTGGAGACATTAATGAAGATCTCGCTTGCACCAACTAGGGCTATCAGTATGTCAGGTCCATCTTAAGCGGGGACCATGATGGCAATAACATCAAGTCCTTCACACTTGGATGTTTCTTTTGCTTCTGCGACTTATACACCTAGGTCACTTACTAGCCTTCACTTTGATACACCTGTTTTAGGGACCATGGAGCCATCTTCGATTGCTGTTTCAAGTCTAATAGATGCTCCTGACTTCCTTCAGATCTCCCTAGGCTATTTGAATAGCCTTGCAAAGAAGGTGATTGAAATTGTCATGGCTGGTCGGGGCACCTTTGATTTCTTTAAGTCTGTTCTAGAAGTTAGCTTAAATGGTGTCAAAAGTGTGAGTGACGCTTAATGCTTTGAACATTGTTCGGAAGCCATTTCTCACTTGGAAGCACAGCTAAAGTACTTAGAAGCCCTTGATCATGTAGATATTTAGACACAAATTATGTCTACTTTTGCTGACCTTCAAGTTGAGGAAGTGGCTCGCCGTGAGGCAATTGAGCAGGGTCTAGCTGAGAAAGAGCTTCAAGTTACACGCTTCCAGGAGCAAAGTGTTCTAAGACAAAGAGAGTTGGATCTCCCCACTGCTTCTCTAGACCTCATTTGCACAAAGCTTGTTGAAGCTGAGGCATAAGTGCTCAGAGATTGAAGGCTCAACTTTCTCATGAAGAAGCTATTGTTAATGTACTCAGTGCCAAAAAAATGAACACTCTTTTAAGTTATTATAGAGAAGCTTAGGCTCTTGAAGGGGCGAAGAAGGAGGTAGCTACTACTGTAACGCCCTCTAAGGATGAGCTGCGGAAGAAGGCTGAGGCTATAGTGCGGGCCAACCATGCAGAGAACACTTGTTATTCTTATACACAGATAAAAAGATTCAAGGAGGGGTTTGAACTGTTAGAGGTATGATGTTAACGTAACAATAATTTGTAGACTTATCATCCTATTAGAAGAGATTGATAACTGGATTGGATGTCAGTGGTGTAATGTTAACGTGACGGGAAAATGCTACGATTGGAGCAACTTTGAGGACCTATCGCTCTATTAGGGAGAATCGATAAGCTGATTTTGTTAGAGGTTTAGTGTTAACATGACGGGAAAATATTACGATCAGGGCAACTTTGAAGACTTATCGCTCTATTTACGAGAGTCGATAAGTTAAAAATATTACGATCATAGCAACTTTGAGGACCTATCGCTCTATTGACGAGAGTCGATAATTTGATTTTGTCAGAGATGTGATATTAACATGACAGGAAAATGTTCATGTGACTTGAACACAATTTTGAGGGACTTAGCGTCTCGCTAGGGAGAAATGCTAAGTGATTTATGATCAAAGCGATGGCTTGTGATACTTGTGATTTGAACAAAATATGGAAACTTATCACTCTGCTGAATAAGGTTGATAAGTTAGTCATTTATTACTCTGCTAAGGAGAGGTAATAAATTGATCATGATTTGAGCGATTTTGGGGACTTATCGTTCTATCGATGAGAATCGATAAGTTGATTTTGACAGAGGAATTGTCATCATATTAGAAGTGATGCAAGCTAAATTCAAAGTATGTGAGAATGATGGCTGTCAGAAGTGTAGTATTAACTTGACGAGAATATCGTCAGCTAAAATAACTTAGATTCTGCTAAGGAGATACAGAGGTTTTGATCAACACTTTGTTAAAAGAATTCTTCAACGCAAGGGTGGACCTTTTGTTTAGAATAATTACAATGCACAGGTGACTTCTGCGTCTGAGGTTCGAAACGCAAAGTTAAGAACTCTCATAACGCAGGTCTGGGCCTAGTGTTTGGAAATTGAACGCAGATGTGAGTTCTGCGTTAAGGTTAAAGTCTAACTGATTTTATCCATTAACGCTGAAGATTGCGTTTTAAAATGGTTAGGATTCTCTCCTAGAATCCCATACCTCTTTAACAGTTTGACAGCTATTATAAATAGACATGTGTGGTCAAATCAAGAGTCATTCGACTCTTTCCATTTTTGTATTGATTCTACGAACGAGAGCCCTCATTAATTTTGATAGAGCCTTCGACAATCTCTGCCTTCTCTGACCAGCAACATCAATCGTGCTACGGAGGATGAGTTCGGGCTCTAAGAAAGTCGTGAGAACGACTCTAAAAACACCATCGGTTAAGGATGCCCGCGGTGTTCTTGCTTCTGCGGGCACCTCGTCCTTACCGTTGCCGTCGCGTGGGCTTTCTTGTCATGGTAGGTGGTGACCGTGATAACTTATTTTGACAAGTTTTCTTAAAACCCTAGATGGGTTTTTGACAACGAGGAAGATGACTCGTTTCTACTTGATGGAAACACAGAGTTAGGACTCTGTGTTAACGCGGTGTTGACTCCTGTGTTTGAAGTCTGAATGTGGGTCTAGACCTCTGCGTTCAAATTTTATAATGCATGTCTTGACCTCTACGTTGTAATTTAGTTTCTTACATTAGTAACTTGTTTCAATTACTAATTTCTATTTCTTGTTTCGTAGTGCTTTTCTCCAATGTGCCGCTTTCACAAAAGCATCATTTTGGGTACACTAATAATCCTGATGCCGGTGAAGTTTTTGGTTTATGTAAAAGAATTTCACTGTGCACTTTCCCTGATTTAGAGCGGACATACCAGATTAGGGAAGCCAGATGTTCCACTCTTAGAATATTGATCACTGTTTTCGTCGAAAGTTGCTGTTTTCATTGATTAAAATCTGTTACAAACAAAATGAAAACAAATGATTACAACTCTCTCGAAAATAAACACGAGATCCCGGTTTGGTTCGGTCTCGCTTGCGTGGGTTGTTGGCCTGTGACGGGGATGTTGATATCCGTGGACCGCCGACTCTTCAGATCCTTTCCGGTAAAATCCGGCAGAGTTTCGTCTATCCGCGAAGGGATATAGAAACAGAACTTCGTCGATCCGCGTGAGATCTAGAAGTTATAAGCGTATATCTCGGCTAAAACAAGATAATAGCTCTTCTTAGTGGTCACCGCTAAAGAGCGACACTAAGGAAAAGAAGGGCTGAATGAAGAAGAAGTTGATGAAGATCTCTTGCTCCTCGATCCGGCAGGGCTTCGCCGCTCTCTTTTGAAAACCCCGACTCCTCACTCCGGCAGGGCTTCGCCGCTTCACACAAGAGCAATCCTTGGCTAAGATAATTCAGCCTTGAATTGTGAGCCCCTTGAAAGAGAGGCCTTAGGGGCCTATTTATAGGCAAACAAGAGAGGGGGGGGCTGATTTGAGGACACCCCCTAGGGGGTGTCTCGGCCCCAAACCGAGACACCCCTTGGGGTGTCTTTAGTCATGGCCGAGACACCCCTGGGGTGTCTTGGCTTTGCCAAGACACCCCTCGGGTGTTTCGACCTCGCCGGGATACCCCTGGGTGTCTCAGTCTGGTCCGAGGCTCTGCTGTTGTCCCGCCGTTGTCCCGCCGTTGATTTCTCGTCCGAACTCGGATTTGAGTGCTTTCGGATGCGTTGGAATTCTGACGGCGAGCTCTGTTGATCTCGATGGTTGGATTATCAGTAGGATGATCAGGACATGGCGGGCGTTGGCCCAATTGCGGTGGTCACGGGGTTTTCGGTCAGTCTGTATCCCCGTTGTTCTGAGATTTGTTGGCTCACGTAGTTCGTCGGTTTACTTCAGGCGCTCACCGACGTCATTTGAACTCTTGTGAACCGGGTAGTGACGTTCAATCGTCGTTCGTTAACACCGATCTGTGAGTGGGGACCTATCGGCAATTTTTGATGCCTACAATCACCAATTTGGACATGGAGATACCTGTGGGCTATGATCAATTCATAAAGCTGGCATTTTTATTTGGAGATCGTATAATAGCGGATGATAGACTTATACATGTAGAAGACTCCATGTTGCTGCGAAGAATCAATGACCGTTTCTTCTTCCTCCCAAGCATGAGGAGAATGTATCCACTTTCTTATTTCCTGAGCGTCAGCTACCGTAGGGGCTTGGCTTTCGATCTTGTCAAAGAGAGGGAGAATGTATCACTTGGACTTAATCGATGATCTCGTGTACAAAATGATGGGCAAATCAAGGGTCTGAGGCCTGACAGGTTTGAGAAAAAAGATCTTGCTCAAGAGGCCCCACTTCCGACGAATGTTTTCATTCGCCAATTCATTGTTGTCCGGGGTGAGTTCCTTGCACAAGCTTTTAGGTCTCCTGGATGGGTATATTCAGGAGAAGGGGGTTGGTGGACTCGGATGGTAGATTTTATTCTCAAGGAACTCAAGGAGCCACTTGCTCGGTCCGGCCTTACAATACCAGTGTTGGCCACCTGGCGTGGGATTGTTCAAAACTATCCCAGTTTCTTCGCTATGCTGGAGTGGTATAACCCGGATAGCTGCACATTCTTCACGCCTGTTGGGGAGTTGGGATTTTCTCTTCATGAAATTTATGTGGTGTCAGGGCTGTCCCTTGGAAAGATGCCCTATGAGGAGTTCATCCCCACTACTAAAGAACTTTCCATCCTAAGAATGGCATGTCTAGAAGTTTATGCAACTTTTTGGGAGTTGATGTGTCATTTTTAGATCTGCAAGTGGTAGGGTTACGTGGAGGAGGTATTATGCATACTGCCTGGGCATACTATCTCTTCCAGAACTTGGATCAGAAGGACGTGACGGTGACCCGTCTTGCTATAAGCGCTTCCAAGAGCATCAAAGCCCGCACAAGGATCCTAATGTTGGCTATAAAAACGAACATCCAGAGGATAGATTTAAAGCTGGTACTAAATTCAAGAGTTTTTACTACCAAGCTGTGACTCCCATTTCTGACAATGCTCTTCTTGCTGGCTTCCTGATGATTTGGCTGAAGCGGTGTGTCGTGCCATCGAAGCCGGTTGAGTCTATCTTGGCTGAAGTAGTATACCCAGTCATTCTCCTGGCCTATGGAAGACCTTTAAGTCTTCTTTTTGCAATGGTAGGTTATTTGCAAAGGGGCTTACGGGATCTAACTTCTAAGTTCCTCGCCATCAAGGAGATGAACGTTGCTAGGAGGAAAGTTTGGAAGACTCCTCAACCCCGCGTACTAGTGCCCTACACTAATTTAGTAGCCTGGTTTGTGTTACATTATCCCTCGTTAATGACGGGGATCATGCAAGATAGTGAGACCTCTGTTCCCTTTGTACAGAGGCTTGAGTCGGCCACATGGACGATTGTGTACATAGTCTGGGCCAGACAACTCTTGTCCTTAGATGAAAATAATGAGGTTTTTTATTGCTGCCCTTGTTTTGATAGGGCTAAAAAGGAAGGCACCAATTTTGCATATGTGGTCTTCGAAGGTTTCTCCTCCTTAAATGCAGGTATTTTTCAATGGCTCCTCACGATCAGAGTGGGCTACTTGGTTTTTCGACTGGGCGAGAAATGCATTATTGAACCCTATGTTCCTTCTCGTTTTGCTTGACAATTTAGATATGACCAACTTTATGTTGGTAACCTAATCCGCAATTAGCTCACATCGAAAATGTGTATGAGAGGGCTCGCGCTTGGTATTTCTTCTCTACCAGAGGGACCCATGCACAATTCACCTTGCCCGGTTTGTCACCCAGCTGCTCTGTGTTTCTGATTTCCGTGACTGGTTTTCTAAAGCTTCTTAGATTCCGGAGTATAACATGTACACTTCCTATATAAATGAAACCCGAGAGCTTTATGATTCTAGAAAGGATTTTACAAGGACTCGCCTATCGGATATGGACGAATATTTATTTTGTGAATGAGAAGCAATCAGAGCTGGAGAGGTCCAAGAATAGCCACCAGCTGCCGAGTCTTGCGAAGAGAAAGCGACCGAAAAAATCTTTGAAGAAGAACTCACTCTTAAACCTTGCTCACTAAGATCGTTAGGGAAGAAGGCCCTTACCGCTGAGGAGGAGGGTGAATATGATAGGAGGGTTCGAGAAAGGAGGCCCATTGTAGCCAAAAACTCCAAGAAGATGAAGCTCATAGGAGACGCGATGAAGTCTGCATCTGTCGTGCTCCCGGATGATGAAGGAGGAAAAGCGCTTCAATCGACTTCTTCTGTTCCTGAGGATATGGAAGCTGAAGGGAAGTTAATTGTCGTGGGCTCAGAGTCTGTTCCTTTGATAGGACCTATTGAGGGGGTGATCACAAGACATGATTCGCCAGAAGGGTTTACTTCTGAAGCTGTTTTTGGATCTACTCCCACCGAATTTGTGGATTTAATTTATCTGACTGCCCCTCCTCCAAGTTCAGAAATCCTAAGAAAACTCCTCAAACAGCTAGAAAATGCGATGAAATTGATAATCAATGTTGTTAGCCTTGGACAGGTTGCCATTGAGGATTTCGAACCTCTCTTGCATAGCTGCCTAGCCAGCATCAGGAGCTTGGGTGACATGCAGTGGACTGAATATTGTAGAGAGAGCATCATCCCCATGGAAGCGGAATTAAGGACCTTTTTGGATTGGCGGCGCACCGATTTAGAATCTAAAGTGGAGCAAGCTTTTTTTGCGGCCCAAGCCTCGAAGGTGCGCCATCAAGAGACCCTTCACAAGAGCTTATCTGAGAAAGAAGCGCACACGGTGAACTTACGGGAGCAGCACACTCAGATACACACTGATATGAGTAGTATTGCTATTGGTGTTTGTGACACCGAAGAAGCCGTTATTCGTATAGAGACTAAGCTAGTCCAAAAGAAGGCTCAGTTAGCTCAAGATATGGACGTCATAAAAGGGCTTTAGCTTCAAAGTGACGAAGTCTTTAAGAATTTCTATAGCGCACTCTAAGCTTCTGAGGGAATTCAAAAAGAAATTGCTGCTGCAACGTTTGTTGAAGAAGAGCTTAGGAGGGAGATTGCCGAACAGGTCCGAGCAGCTCATGAGAAGAAGCTGTCTACGCTTAAGTCTAAGCTCAGATCATTCAGAAGTCTTATATTGTTTTTGGCTGGGGATAGGAACTTTTGTATCATTTTCATACCAAGTATTGTCACTCTGTATTAGATTAATAATATTGAATGAAAGTGATATCATAATGTTTTTTATTGCCTTTTCCTCATTTTTGATTTGTAACAATGAAAATATTGAAAGTGTCTAGGTGTAATGTTATTTTAGCATAAGTTTGAAATTCTCTTTATTACTACTTAGAATAATTATAGAAAATTTTAATCGTCAGAGGTGTACTGTTAACTTAACGATATACAAAGTAGGAAAACTAAACGAATGTTTTCCTATTAAAACAAATTCCAAATAGGCAACCCCAGCCCAACTTGGCTGAAGATTGAGAGAAAAGGGGGCTTCATGGCCTACGTGAAGTATTCCTTGAGAAACTTTCTGTTATTTGGCATCATGAGCTTGTCGTCTTTTTGATCGATGAGACAATAAGCTCCTTTTGAATTGACTGATTCTATTACGAAGGGCCATTCCCACTTAGGAATGAACTTCCCTTTGGTCTTGTGTGTCATAACCATGGGTCGTCTGACAGCTAAGACCAAATCGCCTTTCTTAAAAATCCATTCTTTAACCTTTTTATTGTAAGCTTTAGAAACCCGAGCTTGATATAACTTGATCTGCTATTGAGCTTAGAGTCGTTTGTCATCTAAGGCTTCCAGTTCCTGAATGCGCAGTTGATGTCTCTCATCCTTTCTCATTCCGGTCACGATGGCAACTCTCAAGGAAGGGATTTGGATTTCCAATGGCAATACAGCTTCGCAGTCATAAGCCCAAAGAGAATGGAGTGGCTTTTGTAGGGGTCCTCACTGTCGTGCGATAGGCCTATAAACATTCGCCAAGTCTTTCGTCCCAATCGCGTCGGCTCTTAGAAACGAATTTTCTGAGAAGCTTCACAATGGTCTTGTTAAAACTTCTGCGAGGCCATTTGCTGATGGATAATATATCATAGATGCAACACTTTGAATTCTAAACTTGTCACAAAATCTCTAAAATCTTGTAGGCATCAAAAATTGCCGATAGGTCCCCGCACACAGCTCAGTGTCAACGAGCGACGATTGAACGTCACTACCCGGTTCACAAGAGTTCAAATGACGTCGGTGAGCGCCTGAAGTGAACCGACGAACTACGTGAGCCAACAAATCTCAGAACAACGGGGACACGGACTAACCGAAAAAACCCGTGATCACTGCAAATGAACCAACACCCTCTCGGCTCCCGTTGGTCCCACTGATAATCCAACCAATGGGATCTACAAGGCTCTTCGTCAGAATTCCAACACATCCGAAAGCACTCAAATCCGAGTCCGGACGAAAAGTCAACGGCGGATCAACGGCGGAACACCCGGCAGCACCTCGGACCAGACTGAGGCACCCTGGGATATCTCGGCAAGCTCGAAACACCCGAGGGGTGTCTTGGCAAGGCCGAGACACCCAAGGGGTGTCTCGGCTATGGCCAGCCGAGACACCCCCTTAGGGGTGTCCTCACATGGCCGTGGTCCCCCCTCTTGTTTGTAGGCAGCCCACATGGTCCCCCCTCTCTTGTTGAGTGTCCACATGGCCTCTTCCACATGGTCCCCCCCCAAAGAGTGTCTTGGCCTCCTTTTACGGCGAAATGCTTTTTGGGGTGTCTCCAAAGTGGTTACACGGCGAAACGCTTTTACGACGAAATGCTTTTACGGTGAAATGCTTTTTGGGGTGTCTCAAAAGTTGTTACACGGCGAAACGCTTTTACGACGAAATGCTTTTACGGCGAAACGCTTTATGGGCAGCCCCTAGGCCTCCTTGGTGGCCTATAAATAGACCCTTTGGGTCTCCATTCTCTTGGCCTTGGTTTTGGGAGAGAAATTTCAGATCTTGAGCATTTGCCTTTGAGATCTGAAATTTCGGAGAGGAGCGGCGAAGCCCTGCTGGAGCGAGGAGTCGGAGTATTCAAGAGAGCGGCGAAGCCCTGCCGGATCAAGGATTCTCCTTCACCCCCTTCTCTTTTCCCTTAGTGTTGCCCTATAGCGGTGATACTAAGAAGAGCGAATATCTCAATCATCTGAGATAGGAGCTGTTGGTTTCCATATCCCCTCGAGGATAGACGAAACTCTGCCGGATTCTTCCGAAAAAGATCTTGATCGACCGGCGGTCCACGGATATCAACATCCCCGTCACAGGCCAAAGACCCACGCAAGCAAGCACCGATAAACGGGACTTGCGTTTATTTTCGAGAGGGTTGTAAACTTAATTTCTTTGTTATTCGATTCATTGTAACGACTGAAGTTTTAATGAAATCAGTAATGAAGGCAACTTTCGACGAAAACAAATCTATAGCTGACAAATTGTGTTTCGTTGTCGTGGACTATTCATTTCAGGACTCCAAAGCGGTAGATGACGTGATACTTGATGAATTTGATCACATTCGAAGTCTTGACTTATTTCAACAGGACTGCTTCCGCCCATTTGGAGAAGTAATTGGTTATGGCCAAAATGAACCGATGTCCTTTGGAAGTCGGAGGAGAGATTGGTCCCACGATATCCATTCCCCACATTTCGAATAGCCAGGGCGCAGATGTCGGATGTAAATTCCTTGGGGCTTGATGAATGAAGTTGCCATGGATCTGACACGCGTGACAATGCCTAGCATAGTCAACTACGTCTGTAAACATCTTTGGCCAATAATAACCAATTTGTCGGAGACGGTCTCCCGACTTAGCCCCGGGTTGATGAGCTCCGCACATCCCATCGTGAGCTTCCTTGAGAGCCTCTTTCGCTTTCTTTCTAGAAAGGCAACAAAGTAAGAGTCCATCATGTGATTTATGATACAAAGTTTGAGAAATCACGCCATAGTAGATTCGGAGAGCCTTTCGTTTGATAGCGGCTGCTTCCTGGGAATTGACAGGAGAATTTCCATATAAGACATAGTCGATATACGGGAATCACCAATCCCTGGGTTCAAACTCCATTGTAGTTGTGCAGACCTCTTCTGATGTCATCTTGTCTAATTGTTTACCTAAATGAATTTTGGAGTAATACAATTCGCGTCCCATGACAGAAATTATTGTTTCAGCTCCTGGTAGCAATGCTAATGAGGTTGCCAGTGAGGCTAAGGCGTCTGCGTAAGTGTTCTGGGCTCATGGAACATATTCAATAAAGAAGCCCTCAAACTTCTAAGCTTTCTCTAACACTGTGAAGTAGTATGGGATCAGATCCTCGTTACGTACTTTGTATTCTCCTCGGACTTGATTTATGATGAGCTGAGAGTCACCGTAGGCCTAGACATACCAAATGTTAATCTTCTCAGCAAATTACATTCCTAATAGCAGAGCGTTATACTCATCTATATTGTTGGTGTATGGTTCGATCAGGGAAAATCCTCTTGGAACATGTGACCATCTGGGGAAATGAGTACCACCCCCACTCCAGCGATGATTGATCCATGCAGGTTTGCTCTGGATGCACCATCAAAGAATAATTTCCACACTTGTATACCTTCCTGGGTCGCACATGCTTTGGCGACTTCATCAGACAAGTCTTCATACAACTTAGTGATCCTGGTACCAGATGATCGGCTAGAAAATCCGCCAGAGCTTGACCTTTAACAGCCTTTCTGGGGCATGAATTGCATGTCATACTATGACAGGAGAATTGCCCATTTCGCTAGTCGACAATTTATGGAGGATGGTTTCGTTATAAGCACCCTCAAAGGATTTACCTTTGAAATGACATGAATTGTTTATCCAACTAGATAATATCGCATCTTTTGGACAACGAATACCAAGGCGAGACATTCTTTTTCTACCAGATTATACCGGTGTTCAGCTCCCATCATGGTCCTACTTAGGTAGTAGATTGCTTGTTCCTGTCCTTAGTCATTGTTCTGGGCTAACAAATCTCCCAGGGAATGACCCATGGCTCTCATGTATAGCAGGAACGGTTTTCCCGATATCGGGGCCACAAGGACTGACGGTTGAGTGAGGTATCTCTTAATCTCCTCAAATACTTTTTGGCAGTCTCCTTCCCAAATGAAGGATACTCCTTTCTTCATGATCTTAGAGAAAGGTTGGCATCGTCCCGAAAGGTTGGAGATGAATTTTCGAATGAAAGCCAATCTGCCTTGCAATCCTCGGGGCTCTTTGAGATTCTTCGGAGGTGCATGTCTTGAATGACACACACTTTTTCTAGGTCAAGAGAAATTCCTTTGGACGTAACTATAAATCCTAGGAATTTTCCACTAGAGACCCCAAGAAAAGATTTTGTCGGATTCATCTTCTGCTGATGTGCTCGCATGATGTCGAACATTGTTTTCAAACCTGTAAGATGATCTCCTTTGTGTTGGCTTTTCACTGTTATATCATCAGCGTAACATTCAATCTTCTTACGTAGGTGTTCACAAAAGATTGCATTCATTGCAAATTGGTAGGTTGCACCTGCATTTTTCAATCCAAAAGGCATCACTATGTAGCAATACACCCCTAGTGGCGTTCTAAAAGCAGTATACTTTTCGTCTTCAGGATACATCTTGATCTGATTGTACCCGGAGAATCCATCCATGAAAGTCATCCTCTCATATCCGCATGTGTTGTCAATCATGACATCAGTGATGAGAAGCAGAAACTCGTCTTTTGGGCATGCCGCGTTGAGGTCACGAAAGTCAATACATATCCGGACCTTACCATTTTTCTTGGGTACGGGAATAATGTTGGCTACCTAATCAGGATGTTGTTCCTCTCTAACAAAGCTTGAGTCTATAAGCTTTTTGATTTATGACTCAATTGCTTCCATGATCTCTAGGCAAAACTGACACTGTTGTTGCTTAACTGGTTTTGCCTCCGGATCAATATTAAGCCAGTGCATAGCCACTTTTGGGTCAAGGCTAGACATGTCTTCATAACTCCAAGCAAAGACGTCTATATACTCTTGAATAAAAGATATAAGATCTTCTTTCTCGGATGGTGATAAGCTTTCGCTTATAAAGATAGGTTTGGGATCAGATTCATCTCCTATGTTGACTTGGATCACCTTATCTTCGGTGGGCGGCTCACACTGTTCAAAACGCATATCCCACAAGATGTTAAGGTGCTTGATCCAAGGATCGTTGATCGATTCGATCAATTCTTCATCACCCTCTGCGTCTTCATCTGGGTGACTAATCGAAACCATATTCACAGTCAAACTTTTAAAGAAGGCTCCAACGCTGATGTCGGATTCCCATGATGACGTCCCGGGTGAATGGTCTTGACACAGACAGTTACCAGTTTTATTTTCTAAAAGGGAAGGGGTTGTGACATAACTCACACATGTTCCAATCTTCTGATAATAGTCAGGAGGTTTTCCTTCAGGAGTGAGACATTCGAATGGGCGTTCGTCTTCCTTTCCCGAAGTTTAACCCTTTTTTCTCATTAAAGTTGTAACCCATTCGTTTCATCAAGTAGATGGAATTATGTTTATGGTAATGGAATTGAGGAACACTGTCATCTTCTTTTGAACTTTCTCGTTTGAGTAGTTCAGGTTTAACTTTCCCAAAATAGATAGGCTTATGCCCTTTCCTTTTAGACGGGACTTTGAAGAAAGCCTTCCGGGCATCTCGCATTTCTTCATCTAAAGCGAAGGATGATTAACCGACAACGTAAGTGATGTCTCGACGTATAATGTGTGCCATGAGTCACTACCTGCATCAGTATTAATCTCTGTTTGTTCATTTTTAGAGGACACATCAGATAAGTACGCCAACATAAAATCTTTATTAATGCATCACTCGCCCTCACTCGGTACATTATTATTACTTTAAATTTAACCTATTACATCAAAATTCAACTCCTGTGGGCAATCTTCCTCAGGATTTGGCTCGACGTCGGCTTCGTTGCCACTGTCAGCATCTTCTTTCAATTTCTCTTAAGATTCTAGGTAGAAAACGGAGTCTGTATGGAAGTTCTCCATCCCTCTGAAAGGATGCTTCTCAGCAATCAGGGTTCGGACTTCTCCTTCATCATTATCATACTTCATAACTTGATGTAAGGTAGATGGGACAATACGATTTGCATGAATCTATGGTCGTCCCAACAATAAATTGTAGGAGGTGTCCACACCTATGATGAACAAGTCACTTCGAACTTGAGATCTCCGATTTGACACTTGAGTTTGATCTTCCCCAGGGGTCGAGTATTGTTGGCGTTGAAATTGAATATAATGGTCTAGGTGGTATTCAACCGATGCATGAGAATCGCTAAGACCTGCATGACCCTGTAGAGCATGATGCTAAGTGCTGAGCCCGGGTCAACTTGGACATGACTAATCTCCGAGGACCCGATGTACCATGTGTAGTACAAAAGTCTGTCATGCTTGTGCTTAACCTGCATATCTTCCTGAGTGAATGATATGCACAGTAAACTTCTTGCTGCTTGTAGGCACTGTATGCAAGATTGTCCCTGAGAAGCTTCTGGGATCGGAGTAACTTGTGTGATAAAGCTTTCCGTATTCGTCAAAGCTTCAATTAGAGTTTCCCTTGTATCTTTGGATAACCACAGGAGCTCATACAGAGTAATTCTAGCTGGTATATTAGCTAGTTGTGACATAACATTGAATCGAAAGGGAGTACTTGATTCTCCGTCTTCTTGAAGAAGGTTCTTGTTGTATCGGGTCTCTTTTTGCTTCCCTTTGTCAGTTGACCTTTGAGGGACAGAAGCCCCAGCATCTTGGGGTTGTTCTTCCACTCTTGAGCATTCTGATCATAGTCCTTCTGATAAGCTTTTCCTGACCGGGTGCCAGGGTTGCCTTATTGGTCTGCTGAAAGAACGATCCTCTCTTCTTCTGAGTCCGTGAGAGGTTTGAGATAATCATCATTCTCATTAATAGAGGGGCTAATCATGTTGGATGGCTTAGCTTTGCCTTTTTTTGGACGAGGTGTTCGTTTACTGTTGGTCTTCAACCAGGTCGGGATGGACCCACATAATCTCCCCTTTCGAGGTAGTGAGGGGCACTAACCCTCTATTCTTCCGACCGTGTGGGTTAGTGTTCTTCATGTGCATTTTCCCTTTATGGATGGGGATAACTCTGTCTGCAGCCGCTATAGGAGGGAAATCACCGAACTGGACCGCTATCAAATTGGTGGATACAGTCTTTTGCTCGGACTTTAATGTAAGCACATTGGCATTCACCAGGTTTTCCAGAAAATCCTTGAAGATATAACTTTTTATGGTAGGATATCCCAAGAACCTGTGATAACGATAGTAATTAGGGTCGTCCACTTTTCCTGTCTCATCCGGTTTCTTGATCTCGGAAAGTTGCAGCTTGTTGTTCTTCCGAAGCAGCTAGAACAGAGTGTCCACATGGTCCTCTTTAAACGAGTACTGCTTGGGCTCTCTTAGTTGATTCGGTGCTTTGCCTTGCTTAGCGGGTGACGCCCGCGTGCTGGAATCGGCTGCCAAAGTCTTCTTTCCCTTGGACCGAGGAGCATTATTTTGGTTGTGTTGTTGCTGTGGCTTTAGTTGAGTAGCTTCTTAAGCCTTGACCCGAATAATGATTTCTTCAGCTTGTTCTCCTTACGAAACCAATTATCTCCAGGAGCGATATTTCGCCACCCCCATTTGAGCGAGGAGCTGAGTCTGCAAATTATGCCTACAAGTTGCGACTAAAGTAGATTGGGTCATACCTGATGGGCATCACATTGCCATACTACGGAATCTTTCAACATAAGTCTTGACAAACTCTCCCTTCCTTTGCTTGGTGGTGAGAAGGATCGGGACGGACACTTCTGTATCATCCTTAAAAAATCTGGCTAAGAAGAGTCTTTTCAATCTATCCATTTTTTAATAGACCCAGCAGGCAGCTTCATGAACCACTCGAAAGCAACACCCTTAAGGGTGCTAATGAACATGTGAGTCAGGATGGCGTCGTTTGCTATCACGTCTTCGGTCTGCAACTTGAAGTAGTAGATGTCTTGATTTGGCGATCATGTGCCATCGAAAGGTTACAAATTTAGGGCTTTAAATTTCAATGGATAGAGAGCAGTGTCTCATTCAGCAGGATAAGGCCGTACTACTCTTTCTTTGCGAAGCTCGCTTCTGTTGGCAATTACGTTGAGGCGAGCCTCTAATTCGTCCATTTTGGATGACTGAGGATTTTGTTCCTTATCGGCTTCTTTCTCATTTTCGGAGGAAGACTCTAGGTAATGAGTCTCACGATTTGAATTCTTGTGTGCCTTTTGCTTTCCCTTTGAAATCATCCTTCGGAAAGATCCAGGCTTTTAGCCTTTCTCTGTAAGGAGCTGGGCCAGCATCTCCTTTATTTGGGCAAGCATCTCTTGTTATGCCTGGATCACAACGTGATGTTCATTAACTACCTTCACCAAGTCTTCGGAGCCTCCAGTCATATAAACGGGAGTCTCATGTGCTATGACGGAGCTTGAGGATTAAGAATCCGCAATCGCTGAATGTTCACCATCTGAAGTAATTCCCCGAGCTAATCTTTGGTAGTTAACTGGGCAGATGGTTTCTGTCCGGGTTCGAGTATGGCGATATACTCCTTCAAACTCATCACAAATTTCCTAGATAGTCGGGGAATGACTTCTCTCCAAATCGCCAGAATTAGGAGCCGAGGCCTTTCCTCTGTCGATCACATTAATAGTGACTTCAAGACATTTAGTTTTGGAGATCTTCTTCTTGTAATGATGTCGTCGCTTGGCCGACCTAGTGACATTTATCAATCGATCAAAGACTGATCGCCGAGGTGCAGATGTGCAACAATGACATTTTGAAAGGACTACAGAAATAAGTCGCTCACATTGGCATGAATGAGCTGTTTGTTGTGCAGTCTTCCTTTCGATAGCAATTCTCATAAATTGGAGACTTAGGATGAATCTCTCACAGAGCGTGAGGATGGAGATGGAACCCCCTGCCTGTTAGTGGGTGGGACTGGTTCTTGACGGATATGAATCTTAAATCTATGTTGATCTTTCTGAACTTGATGGACCACGTCGCATTCTGGGGAAGAAACGTGGGGGTCACATTTGGTTTTGTGAACACTATGCCGAGGCTTGTGTTTCTGAGGTGAAACGTGCCCTTGAGGGTCACGTTGTGGTTGAATGCACTTCTGAGGTGTGTGTTTGGCTAATGAAACTTGCCCTTGGGGGTCATGTTTTGATGTTGAAACGTACTTCTAAGGTGCGCGTTTACTTTTGAAAACGCATTTCTGAGTACTGCGTTCGTTATGATCAACGTGGTCTGAAGAGCCATGTTTTGGTTTGGAAACGTACTCATGAGAGTTGTGTTTAGCTTTAGAAATGTTTCCCCGAGGGCTGTGTTTTGAGTGAACAACGCACCACTGCGGGTCACGTTTAAGTTGTATCACGCGGGGCTCGTAGTCAGGCTCGTTGCCACGAAGTGTACATTCTGAAGTAGAAGTGCAACACTCAGGCATAGGCTCACAAATGCGACATTCACATTGGTCAAGAGATCGGCTATTTCGTAGATGCGCTCGCCATATAGATCTCCTTCTTTGTCGAGCAGTGTTCTTCTTGGCTTATTTCAAGGCCTTAGCAATGATGTCGTCAGCGTTGATTGGACTTTCCTCTGCCATGGACCTTTTATGACCCGTCACACGTCGTGTCGACTCGGGCGTAGGATCTTCAACTTGTTGAATGAGTTTGGCTGAGGCTAAGCCCACTTCTTAAGAGGAGGGGCTGTTCGGGTAATCTTGATCAAAGGGGAGGGCTTCTTTTGATACTGTAGCAACAGTTGGAGTTTTGATATCTTTGGAGATCTTGCGGATGCTGCGTCTAACCTTGGGGCTAAGCGATCCAGAGGAGAAGGCTTCCTTATACTTGGCTTGGTCAAACTCTATGATGAGAGTTTCAACAGTTGTTCTAGCAAGATGGACGTTAGAATGCGCCACCACTTCGTTGTTAGAGAAGCTTGTCCCCAGCGGAGTCACCATATTTTGGATTTTCGATTATAAAAAAGAAGAAGATCGGCAGAGATTTTCCCCTTTGTTTAATTCTGAGTTCTTTACGGTGGCGATGGAGTGCCTCACTCAAATGCTCGTGTCGAGTTTGCTCTCCCTTGATGATCTGAATGTCTTGTTTCACTAGAACGTGGTTAATTCCTCTTGATTGATATTGAGGATAACTTACGTGACAAGTTTGAAAAAGAACTCTTAACGAGTTTATGAACTCAGTATGAGTTGGAACTCTGCGAAAAGAGTTGTTTGAACCGAAGATTCGGTTAATAGCCAAGTGTTAAAACTTTTTGTTGATAAGAAGCTCTCTAGCCGATCTTTTAGAGATTTGATTCAAAAAACCGATGATTCCAAAATCCAATCTCTGAACCTTAGCCAATCACTGGATGATCTGATCATAAAAAAAATCCTCTCCCGCACCTTGAGTTTGTTGAGATTTTATAGGGAGATAAGGGGTGTAACTAACTCCTTAATATGTTCCAACGTGGGTGAGATTCCCTCAGATCGTGGGAAAATGGTTCTGAAACCGTTCAGCTCATGTTTGAATGAGTCAAATGCCTCCAGATGGCATTCTGGAACCGAACTCTGCGTCTCAGGTTTAGGACGCAGAGTTAGGTATTCGCCTAATGCTGAAACGCAATAACCGCATTGTGTTTTGGAGCTAATACATTGAAAACACAGGGGCCGCCTATGTTTTGAAGGTTGAACGCAGAGATGAGCTTTGCGTTTTTAGAAGAAATTGCTGACTCGTAATCTCTTCTATAGAGCGTTGTAAAGACCATTATCCTGTAATCTACGCTTTAGCTATTTAGGCTGGGAGAGTCGTCAGATTGTAACTCTCACGGTTGATTGTGAAGGCTATTGACTCAGAGCTTTCATCAGCCATCGTGAAGGTCGTTGAATTATAACCTTTCTCGATCTATGTGAAAATCCTCCAATTGTAGCTTTCATGAAAGTTGTCTGATTATAACTTTCTTGGTCAAGATGCTGATGTAGAAGTCGTCAAATTATAACTTCCGTCATTAAAGTTTGGTAGGAACTAGCTATCTGTTATGATTTTTAGACAGCCTACAGAGAGCAAGACTTGTGTGGGCTATTTAAAGAATGTTGTGAGCCTTGGGAGAGATACACAAAGAGAGTTTAAAAAAGAGCATATTTAAGTGCTTGTGAGAGTGTTCTTTGGGTACGTTGAGAGTGGTGTATAAGGGGTTATGGGTTTGGGTCAATGAGTAATTCAATTATAATTCTCTTATATTCTATCAGAGAACTTGTGAGACACACACAAGGAGAGGTAAAAAAGATCATAGTTAAGTGCTAATGAGAGTGTTCTTTGGTACTTGGAGAGTGGTATATAAGGGGTTATGAATTTAGGTCGGTAAGTGATTCAATTATAATTCTCTTGTATTCTCCCAAAGAAGTAAAGAATGAATAATTGTTAGTCATAGATGTAGGTGGTTTTGCTGAACCATATAAATCTCTTGTGTTGACTCACATCCATCTTGTTAATTTTGCCCACTAAATTGAGTTTTTCACCTAGTTGATTTTACAATTGTTTTCGCAGTGGATCTAGGGGTTGGGGAGCTTACATTCTTGTAGGCTAGGTCTTGGTAGAGAGGGAGTTTATTTTCAATAAGTGGTATCAGATCTAGAGGTTTGAAGTGAAGTTAGAGGAGCAAAGATGATAGTGAATGTCAACAATTTCACTGTGGAGAAGTTTAATGAAAAAGAGAGCTTTACTCTTTAGCAAAGAAGGGTGAAGGATATTCTTACTCAACAAGGCTTGTCAAAAGCTTTGAAGGGTAACGATAGGAAGCCACCAAAGATGGATGATGGCGAGTGGGTGAAGCTCGAGGAAATGTGTGAGCACTATTCAACTCTGTATTGCTGATAACATCTTGAACAATGTTATTAATGAAGATTCTACGACGAAGATATGAGAGAAGTTAAAACAAAATTATTTGGCTAAAATCTTGACCAATAAGTTGCATCTTAAGTGATAGCTCTATTTGTTAAAGATGGTCGAAGGTGAGAATCTCATGGAGCACATCACTGTGGTCAAGGGTTTGCTTGACCAACTCTGAAAGTTTGATGTCAAGGTGGAGGAAGAAGACAACGTCCTTTTACTTCTTACCTCACTTTTTAATTCTTATGATGACTTGGTGACAACGATATTGTTTGGTAAGATACTTTACATCTTGACTAAGTGCAATTAGCATTAGTATTCTATGATACCTAGAAAAACTCCAATGACGAGGAGGGATATGAGTCCATGCTAGTTGTCATGGGAGAGAATCAGATATGGTCATGTTAAATTGATCATGGGAGAGAATCAGATACGGTCATGCTAAAACTGATTGCCCTTGGTCATGTTAAAACTAATCCAAGTTTAGCGACAAGGGCATACAATGCTAGAGGTGTAATATAGATGATCATGTTAAAACTGATTGTCCTTGGTCGAAGGGTGATTGTGCCTCCAATGAAACTTCAACACTAATGATCATGGATGGTGATGGAGATATCATCACCTCCTTTAAAATCATTGACACTTCTTCTGAAGATTCTAAGGTGGTGGTGCACATGTGCAATAGGCTAGATTGTTTTTATTCATTTTAGGAAAAAATTGATCAGATGTCGTAAGAGATGACTCAGTTTGTGAGGTCTTAGGCTTTGAACGGTGAGAAGCAAATTGTTTGATGGTGTCATTCGTACTTTGGGTGGTGTGGCGTATGTCTTGAAGATGTGAAAGAATCTTATATTCTTGAGCCTGTTGGACTCTAAAAGATATGTTTATTCAGCTAGAGGTGGAGACTTAAAAATCACACGAGGCGAGAAGATACTGATTAAAGGAAAAAAAGCATAAAAGATTATATTGTCTAACAGGAAATACGATAATCCTCAATAGGTGTTCAGGAGCGATGTGCATAGGTTGGAAAACTTTTCAAGATGCCTCTAGTGTTGAGGTGGTTTCATGTTCCCGTGGTTCAGAAGATGCTGATGGACAAAATTCTATTGCTGGAGAGATCATGTCGAGTTTCTCTTAAAAAAGGTACGCGATGAAGATTGGCTTGCTCAAGCTACACATATTGATTGGCTGGTATGTCGAATCAAGGGAAGTCAGTACCACTTATGAATTTGGGTTGTTTGTAGCTGATGTCTCTTGGTGGAAAATGGTATTCTCTTTGGTTTAGCAAGGAGGTGGATTTGTATATTTGTGGTCTAGCAAGCAGATGTTATTGTGTTCTCTACAGTTGCAAGTTGAATGGGCAGGTTATCTCCTTAACAATAAGACTAGAGGGATAGATTGTTGATGGTCTATCCCTCTTGAGAGGCTTGATGAGCAAGTCTTCAGAAGTTTGGTGGCCAAATCTTGAGAAGCTTGGAGAGAAAGTTGCCTAAGGCTTGGAGAGCAAGTTGCCTAACACTTGGAGAGCAAGGCTTGTGAGGCTATGTAAAGAGGGTTGTGAGCCATGGGAGAGCACAAGGAGAGATAAAAAAGAGCATAGATAAGTACTTGTGAGAGTGTTCTTTGAATACTTTGAGAGTGGTGCATAAGGGGCTATGGTTTGATCGGCGAGTGATTCAATTATAATTCTCTTGTATTCTCTCAAACAAGTAAGAATGAATAGCTCTCGATCGTAGATGTAGGCGGTTTTACCGAACTATGTAAATCTCTTATGTTGACTCGCATCCATATTGTTATTTTTCTTTTTCACTAAATTAAGTTTCACGGTGATGATTTCGTAATTGTTTTTGCAGCAAATCTCGAGGTTGTTGTGCACGGCGGAATCCACTTGTTGTGCACCGAGGAACCAAACTAAACATCGAGAGAGAAGGCAACTCAAATCAAATAGTAATGGCACAAACTCAAACGTAAAGTTTAACATGGTTCGACAAATTGCCTACGTCCACAGGGCAAGAAAGGGATGAGGTTTTCACTAATAGAGAAGAAGAGTACAAACTGAGATTATAAATCACTCAAAGTAATCAACTAATCTCACCAACAAAACTCTTAATCTTTCCATATAAAACCCTAAATAAATAGCTCAGAAAATACATCTTTTCTGTGCTCCAAATACCCCCCAACAATCACCAATCAAAGCCAAAGAAACCCTAAAACCGTTGTTGATATTTATATCAAACAACAAACCCAATCAGAACAGGAAACCTATCAGGCCCAAACTCGCTACGCGGTTGACCGCACATGATGCTGCGGTCGACCGGACAGAAGACGGAAACCCATGAAACCGATTACAGGGTCCGCGGTCGACTGCCACGCCACTCACGGTCAACCGTGAAGCATCCAAACGTGTTTCTTCTTCTCAAAACCTGTTCTGATCCAAATATTTCACGGTTTCTACAATTCTCCATCTCGGTGAAGTTTTTCCAAAACTAAGCCGACACCAACCAAAATAAATATTCCACTTGTTATGTCCAGTACGAAGTGAAACGAAATCACAAGAACATGCTCAATCCACAACAAGTCGAGACCCAAATAAAAATGCAAACACTCTCCAAACGTCAGTATTTACCCATCAAATTGGCTGCATCATAAATGACTGCCTACATATCCTCTTGTCCAAGGAATCAAGCCTTCATGCAGTTCCTCAAAATAGCCTCCAAAGGCCTTTAATAAAATAGAAGAATCTTCAATCCTTTACCAATATCATCTACATCCAAATCCAAATGATCCCCTAACAGTATCACCTTAACTGGAATCCTAAATAATGTAGTATGATCTGGAGTATTTGGAGTAATCTCCACCCAACATGTAGTAGCATCATCCTCCACCCGCTGTGATATTCTAATGATCTGATTAATACTCTCTATCTGCTAAGAGTTAAAAGTCATATACCTGCTCAGAATAAAATCAGAGTCTCCTAACTGATAACCAAACGAGTCTTTAAATCCCAAACGTGTAATCGGATCAAATCTCACATCCTCGATGTGACCAAATGCTGGGCAACCAAACATCCGACGCAATCCAAAATCTAAAGCAGCTCCACCAGATCCAAAATCTCCAAACGCAGCAGTCGGTAACCTATGAACAAGATAACCCAAATATGTCGAAGCCCGGAAGCCAAATCTAATGCTCGACATCAAACACCGATCCTCCTCCAGAAAGGAACGACCAATCAAAAATGTCATCTCATCTCGTCACCCCCAATGTTTCCTCTCCAATGAAGCACAAATGCAGAAATAGGTCCCTCTTGTACCTCCTCTAAAATCAGAATAAAGTACCTTCACATTTCTGCCAATACATTTCCTCAAACTGTTGGAGACTACTAGGATGTTATCCAATTGGGATTTGGTCGCAACCCAAACATGCCTAGAATAATCTTTAACATAGGAAACCAAATATCGATTACCTTCCAACGATGCCTCCTTGAAAAGCCCCTAAATACCTAATGAACACCACCTAAAAGACCCCTCAATCAATGGCTAGAAGTGCCAAAGTCCACCTCGGTCTTCTCACTCATACCAATGTGCTCACAGGACTTCAATATGCAGGTCAAAGCACTTCTCAATAATCCATGCACGTTATCAACAATCAAATATCCCAGCCTTAAATCCTTCTTTCTCGACCATCTATCTCAAAGCACCAACAAAACAATACGGAACAAACAAAGAATAGATCCAAACAGATAAAGATAGAATTTTTACCAAAAAGATCTCACCTTTATCTCCAAACGAAGCTCTAGATGAACTTTCAAAGTAATCTACTCCTCCAAATAGCCTAAGAACGAAGAATAGATCCAAACTGATAAAGATAGAATTTTTACCTCCAATTAAAACCCTAACAAGAGTCTCCGAAAGATCTCACCCTACACGATAGTAGACAAGATCACCAATAGTAAAAATCCTACCTTTATCACTAACTGAAGCTCTAGACGAACTTTCAAAGTGATCTACTCCTCCAAATAACCCAAGCACCAATAAATCAATGCGGAACAAACGAAGAATAGATCCAAATTTGAAAAAGATAGAATCTTTACCAAAAAGATCCCACCTTTATCACCAAACGAAGCCCTAGACGAGCCTCCAAAACGATCTACTCTTCCAAATAGCCCAAGCGTAGCTCGAGCTCTGATACCACTTGTTGTGTGCGACGGTATCCACTTGTTATGCGTCGAGAAACCAAACCAAACACTGAGAGAGAAGGCAACTCAAATCAAACAATAATAAGACAAACTCGAACACAAAATTTAACATGATTCGGCAAATTGCCTACGTCTACGGGATAAGAAGGGAGTGTGGTTTTCACTAATAGAGAAGAAAAGTACAAACTGAGATTACAAATCACTCAAAGCAATCAACTAATTTCACCAACAAAATTCTTAATCTCTCCAAATAAAACCCTAAACAAATAGCTCAGAAAATACCTCTTTTCCCACAACAATCACTAATCAAAGCAAAAAAAAATCCTAAAACCGTGGTTGCTATTTATATCAAACAACAAACCCAATCAGAATATGAAACCTCAATCAGGCCCAAACCCACTAGGTGGTCGATCGCACATGACGTTGCGGTCGACTGGACAGAAGACAGAAACCCATGAAAACCGATTACAGGGTCCACGGTTGACCGCGGCACCACTCGCGTGTTGTGCGCGGCGGAAGCTTCTAGGGCAACACGAACAATAACTCGAACTAAATCACAACCAATAAGCAAAACACAACCACAACAAGAACAAACAATTTACATGGTTCGGCAAGTTGCCTACATCTACGGGGCAAGGGGAGGGGAGTTCTTACTATTAGAAATCAGAGAATACAAATAGAGTTACAAATCTCTCAGATCAAACCCTAAAACAAAGCTCTTGATCTCTCACAACTCTCCCACAATTGGATACAACAATCTTCTCTCAAAGACTGCTCAAATTTTTCCTTGCTTAACCCTAACAAATCAGGTTTAGGGTTATATATAACTTAGAAACGAATCAGGTCAAAAACCGAAGCGCAGCCCAGAAATCATCGAAGGTCGACCGCGGCGGTCGACCACGTAGGTCTCACGGTCGACCGCGGCCGTCAACCGAACCACAAAACCCGAGAGAAAATTAATTACAGTCATCTACGGTCGACCGTGACGGTCAACCGAACCACAAACCCGAGAGCATAAATCCATTACAGTCATCCACGGTCGACTGCGGCGGTCGACCGCCAACGTGCACGCAGACCGCCAGACTTTCTGGCTTCTGTCTGGCTGATTCTCTGCTGTGACATGTATTTGTTCAATTCTCCACCTTGGCGAATGTTTCCATTAAAACTGAGCCGACACCAAATCATCCAATAGTCCCTCAACAAGTCAGGGAACCAATCTAGAGCTGAAACGTGATCTCCCCCCATCTGAATCAACTGATCAAACCGGCTGCATCTGAAAGACTGCCTACGTATCCTCTTACCCAAGGAATCAAGCCGAACGTAGTTCACCCAAATGATCTCCAAAGGCCTCAGCACTGAAGGATGTTCAAAAGCTTCAAACAATGACCAAATTTCACTCCTGAAACAACTTTGGTCAACATATCTGCAGGGTTGTCATTTGTGTGGACCTTCTCCAATATGACGTCTCCATCATCCAACACGTCACGTACAAAGTAGAATCTGACGTCGATGTGCTTCGTGCGCGCATGATAAACCTGGTTCTTCGCCAAATAGATAGCCGACATGCTATCACAATATATCCGAATAGTCTCATGAGTGATCCCTAAGTCCTCCAATAATCCACGCAACCATAAAGCCTCTTTAATAGCTTCAGTTACTGCTATATACTCTGCCTCTGTAGTAGAGAGAGCCACTGTGGACTGAAGTGTGCATCGCCAACATACAGGTGTACCTGCTAATGTAAAAGCATAACCTGAAGTGGACCGGCGCTTGTCAAGATCTCCAGCATAATCTGAATCCACATATCCAATACAATCCTGCCCATTCTTCTCATCCTTTTGGATTACTAAACCAACATCCACGGTGCCTCGAACATACCGTAGAATCCACTTCACGGCCTCCTAATGACTCTTCCCGGGATCGTGCATGTATCTCGATACTATGCTCACGGCATGTGACAAATCTGGCCTCGTACACACCATTGCATACATCAAGCTACCTACTGCACTGGCATATGGGACCTTCGATATATAATCTCTATCCTCAACTGAAACAGGTGACATCAACGCTGAAAGCTTGAAGTGGGGAGCCAATGGTGTGCTAACTGCTTTTGCATTGCCATCAAAGCTGAATTTCTTCAACATCTTCTGCAAGTAGCTCTTCTGTGTAAGCTTCAAACTCCCTCTCACCCTGTCTCTCTCGATCTCCATACCCAATATCTTTTTTGCCTCTCCAAGATTCTTCATCTCAAACTCGGATGATAGCTCATCTTTCAACTTTCGAATAGCCGAAGAATTCCTGGAAGCAATAAGCATATCGTCAACATATAAAAGTAAATATATATGCTCACCATCATGTAGCTTGTGCATATAAACACATGGGTCATATGGGCTCCTCGTGTACCCTCAGCCAATCATAAAGCCGTCGAATCTCTTATACCACTGTCTTGGTGACTGCTTCAAACCATAAAGAGACATCTTCAGCTTACAAACCAAATCTTCCTTTCCTGCAGCTTTGAAACCCTGGGGTTGTATCATGTAGATCTCCTCATCTAAATCACCGTGTAGAAAGGCTGTCTTCACATCCATCTGGACCAAATCCAAATCCAACTGTGCCACCAACGCTAATAAGATCCGTATAGACAAATGCTTCACAACGGGTGAAAATACCTCATTGTAATCAATGCCCTCAAGCTGTGCATATCCCTTGGCAACCAATCTGGCTTTGAATCTTATGTCCCCAATAGAAGATCCCTCCTTCTTCGCATATACCCACTTACAACCAATAGCTTTCTTACCCTTAGGTAGATGTGCAAGTGTCCAAGTGTCGTTCTTTTGAAGAGACCTCATCTCCTCCTCCATAGCTTCCCTCCACCTGATCGAATCGGGGCTAGTCTCTGCCTCCCTGAATGTGGCTGGAACCATATCATCAACGACCTCCACTGATAATGCATATGCGACCATGACATCATTATACCTAGCTGGCCGACGAATCTCTCTCCTCGATCTATCTGCTGCAGTGGACCTCTGAACATAACCCTGTTCCTATGTCCCATAGTCCACTGTATCCTCTATCTGCCCAGCTGTCATCTCATCTCCTCCCAGTGTCACCTCTGTAGGAGCCTCAATGGATACAGTGCTCTCTGGAGTGGGTGGAGTCACATCATCCTCCACCTGCTGTGATATCTCTCCTGTCTGGTCTCCCTCCACCTGCTGAGGGGCTCGAGGCCTCATCATGTACGCCTCGTCAAATATGACATCTCTACTAATAACTATCTTCTTATCCTGTGGATCCCATAACTTGAAGCATTTGACTCCATCTCTAAATCCCACAAAGACTGCTTTCCTCGCTCTCGGATTTAATTTATCATCACTGACATAATAATAAGCTGGACACCTGAATATCCAAAGTGACTCATAGTCACTAGCCACCGAACCAAACCAACGCTCCAATGGAGTCTTCCTGTCTATCACAGTGCACGATAACCTGTTTACGAGATGGCTCGCATAAACTAACGCCTCGGTCCAAAAGGATCTAGGCAATCCACTCTGCATCATCATACACCGCACCTTCTCCAGCAAGGTACGGTTCAATCTCTCAGCCACCCCGTTCTGTTACGATGTCTCTCGAACTGTGAAGTATCTTCTAATGTCGTGATCCCGGCAAAACTGCAGAAACAGATCACTCTTGTACTCTCCACCGTTATCTGAACGTAGAGTCTTTACCTTTCTACCTGTCTGCAGCTCCACTTTCTTCTTTCACTCCACAAAAATATCTAGGACCTGATGTTTATGCTTCATAGGGTATACCCAATTCCTCCTGGAATAATCATCAATGAAAATGACAAAATAGTTGGCCCCACCAAGAGATGTGTTCTTGGAAAGACCCCAAACATCTGTGTGAATGTAATCCAATGTACCTCAGGTGTTGTGAACAGCGGTGCCAAACTTCACTCTAGTCTTCTTTCCAAGTACACAATGATCACACAGCTCCATCTTGCAGGTATTAGCACCTTTCAATAGCCCCTGTTTCGCCAATGACTGTAGGGACTTATCACCTGTGTGTCCTAGTCTCATGTGCCATAAGGTGGTAGTGTCCTCCTCTGTAGTGATAGAAGCTGCCAAACCCCCCGTAACTGTCTTGCCCTTCAAGTAGTATATGTTGTTTTCCCTGACACCTCACATCATCACCATAGAACCCTTCGTGACCTTCACTGTAGCATCCTCTAAGATCACTCGATATCCTGCTGTCTCCAAAGTCCCAAGAGAATGATGTTCTTCGTCAACTGCGGCACGAACCTTACTTCCTTCAATTCCCTCACTACACCATCATGCATCCTAATCTGGACTGAACCAATACCACCAATAGGGCATACGTGGTTATTTCCCATAAGCACGACATCCTCTCTTTCCAGCTCCTCAAAGCTAGAGAACCACTCCCTCTTAGGGCAGATGTGATATGTAGCTCCCGAATCCAACATCCACTCCGTGAAATCCGCATAGCAAACCGATGGTAAAGCAGGGCATGAATAGCCTGAAGAATCTGAATCTGAATGCTCACTAATAGCTTTTGCAACATTCACCTCTGAAGCTTGTGCAGCTTTCCCCTTATTCTTCCCGGCTTTTTCTTTTTTACTTTGGGCAGTCAATCTTCCAATGTCCTTCTTCTTTACAATACCAATATTGATTTCTACCAACACTCTTATAGGCACTCCTATTCCTTGATTTTGAGTGGTTGAACTAGCGACGGTTTGGATCTCGGCCTCGAACTGCTAACGCAACTCCCGATGCCTTCTCGGAGGGTTTACCATCACTCTTCCTCAACTCATAGTTCATCAAAACTGAGGTCACCTCTTTGTAGCTGACTGTAGTTCTTCCATTTATCATAGTGAGAACAAACGTACCATAATCATCTTCGGGCAACGAACACAGAAGTAACATCGCCTTGTCTTCATCCTCAACTATAATGTCCACATTGGCCATGTCTGAAAGTAGCTTAGTGAAGTTGTTAACATGCTCCCTAATGGAAACTCCCATCTTCATCTTGAACTGATAAAATCTCTTCTTCAAGTGAAGTCGATTCTCAATGCTCTTCGTAAGATATTTCTCATTGAGTGTTTCCCACATCTTCTTCGCCGACGTCTCGTTCATGACATCATAAATAAGATCCGACGTCAAGCATGACCTAATAACAGCACAAGCTCTACTGTTCATCTTTCTCCAAACCTTATCCTCCAACTCTGCAGGTTTCTCTTTTAACTCAAGTGTCTCCTCCAAATTCTGTGCATCCAAGGCATCCATCACCTGACACCTTCATAATCCAAAATTGATCTTGCTGTCGAACTTCGGAACATCAATCTTTGTGTTATTGATGCTCAGACTCTGTATTACCTTTGTAAGAGACGAACCTGACGTGCTTGCATCTCCCATGTTGTCGATCTAGCTCTGATACCAATTGTTGTGCGCGGCGGAAGCTTTTAGGGCAACACGAACAATAACTCGAACTAAACCACAACCAATATGCAAAACACAACCACAGCAAGAACAAATAATTTACGTGGTTCGACAAGTTGCCTACGTCCACGGGGCAAGGGGAGCGGAGTTCTTACTGTTAGAAATCAGAGAATACAAGTAGAGTTACAAATCTCTCAGATCAAACCCTAAAACAAAGCTCTTGATCTCTCACAACTCTCCCACAATTGGATGCAACAATCCTCTCTCAAAGACTGCTCAAATTCGTCCTTGCTTAACCCTAACAAATCAGGTTTAGGGTTATATATAACTTAGAAACGAATCGGGTCAAAAATCGAAGCCCAGCCCAGAAATCATCGATGGTCGACCGCGGCGGTCGACCGCGCAGGTCTCTCGGTCGACCGCGACGGTCGACCGAACCACAAACCCGAGAGCATAAATCCATTACGGTCATCCACGGTCGACCGTGGCGGTCGACCGCCTTCATCTCTGAAACCCAGTAGGTCTGCGTGCACGTTGGCGGTCTACCGTGGCGGTCGACCGCCAGACTTTCTGGCTTCTGTCTGACTGATTCTCTGCTGTGGCCTGTATTTCTTCATCGCGGTCGACCGCTAAAAGTCCAGAAACAATCCATGTCTTCTGCACGTTCGCGGTCGACCGTCGCGCCACTCGCGGTCGACCCTGAAGCATCCAAACGTGTTTCTTCTTCTCAAAACCCGTTCTGATCCAAATCTTTCCCGGTTTCTACAGAGGTAGGGGGAGCTTGCATTCTTGTGGGCTCGGTCTTAGTAGAGAGGGAGTTTATTTTCCAACAGAGGTGAATCAGGTGGCGGTAAAAGCTTTATTTTCTCTAGAGGAGTATTTGCGAGTGCTGGGTTCCTCTGAGTCAGCTCCAGATGCGTGCTTGCATTGGTTATTCCCTTGAGCATGGCTGTGCAAAATTAAATTGTGATGGAGTGTGTCATTCTCGTACTAATGCAGCAGGTATCTGGGCTACATGACGATGTAGGGATGGTCTGTTCGATTTGTCCCAACCATTAGAATTTTGTTATTATCCGTTGATCTGCAAGCACAAAGCGATGGAATGTGCCTTCTTTGGCTCTTACAGAAGGTCATCATGCGTCAAAGTTGAGAGGATTGTCCTTTGTTTCTCTTAATTCTAATTCTTTTTCTCTTGCGCCCTTCGATAACCTTGTGGATGATGTTAATTTACTTGCTAGTTTTTGGTTTTTTTTATAGCTATGCTTATACGAGAAGGGAAGGCAATTGTGTGACTCAATCTCTTGCTCCTCTAGGAGCTAGAGTTGGGCAAGATCAACTGTGGAGTGTATTCCTTTATATAGATAACAATGCTGATATGGATATGAGTATATCTTTGTATGTGAAATTCATAATGATGTTTGCTAAAATAGGAGCATAGGGTGTCACCTTAGATTCACTTTTAGTAATAGAGTTTAGTAATGAATGCACCGATATTTTTTATGCATCCGTACGTACGTCTGTTTCCAGATAATAAAAAGAACCCAAACTCTGTTTCCGGATCCGACCCGAGAACGCGCGCCGACGTCCAAGCGCGGGCCCCACGTATCACGTGATCCCTCCATTAATTAATCCTATTCTCAAAGGGATCCCTCGCTTAAACTATAATTCCGTTGTCGTCTCTTTCTACCCTTCTTCGATCTCACTCCCCCAAAACTCCGAAAAAAAAGCCACTATTTTCAAATTTGCAAAAAAGACCCAGAACTTTCCATCCAATTCGAGGGGAAAAAACCCCAATGGACAAGTACGAAGTAGTGAAGGAGATCGGGTCGGGTAACTTCGGCGTCGCCCGCTTGATGCGGCACAGGGAGACGAAGGAGCTCGTTGCCATGAAGTTCATCCCCAGGGGCCAAAAGGTAATTTTCCACTTCAACTAAAACTCTAGCTCTGATCTCTCTGATCTCTGATCTTGATTCGGTTTGGGTTCAGATTGATGAGAACGTTGCCAGGGAGATCATTAATCACCGGTCGCTTCGGCATCCTAACATTATTCGGTTCAAAGAGGTGAGGAAATGTCTTCGGGGGGTTTTGTGTAAAAATTTGTCGTGTTTTCGTAATTTGTGAAGTTTGAAGGTTGTTTTGACACCGACGCATCTGGGGATTGTGATGGAATATGCTGCCGGCGGCGAGCTCTTTGATCGGATCTGTAGCGCTGGAAGATTTAGCGAAGACGAGGTTTTGTGTTTTTTACTTCAGTCCTTGGAAGTTTCTGTTATTGCGGACGAGTCCTCTTAACTAGATTTTTTTTCTTCCGCCCCCTACAGGCGAGATATTTTTTTCAGCAGCTAATCTCTGGCGTCAGCTACTGCCATTTTATGGTAATATAAACTCCATTGTAAAATTAGTACTAAGTAAATTCTTTTTTGTAAATTTAGTCTGTTTAAAATGTAATATCTTGATTTGTCGAGGTGATGTCAGCAAATATGCCACCGAGACTTGAAGCTGGAGAACACTCTCTTGGACGGTAGCCCGGCGCCGCGCCTCAAAATCTGCGACTTCGGTTACTCGAAAGTAAATTTCAAATTCAAAATTTGCAACTTTCGTACTTTACAAATAATTTTTTGTGGGCGGTTGTAAATTTTGAAATGATGTGGAGCAGTCGTCAGTTCTGCACTCGAGGCCCAAGTCCACGGTGGGGACACCGGCGTACATTGCACCGGAGGTGCTCTCTAGGAAAGAGTATGATGGCAAGGTGAGATTTTTATTTTCATTTTCATTTTCATTTTTTTATTGCAAAAAATAGCTTCTTTTCCCCTCCCTTTAGTTTGCGTGTGGATTTGGTTTTTGGATCTCGGATGCGGGGCCCGTTAAGGAATTCGGTGAGGTTGGAGGACCAGTGGGCCCCGCAATCCATTTTGGTTTGCTTGTGGGAGTAACCGTTAATGGCTGGAACTCTTTTTCAGATATGAAAGGAGATGCTTTCGGTAGTTGGATAGTCATGAGGGTGGAATAATTTGGTCAGTAAGGGTAACAATGTTTAAGACAAGGAGTGGAGATCATTGAAAGTTAAATCATTATGTATGAGTAAAAATCATCGCAGGAAGCCGTGCATGCGAGCGGCGGGTGTCTCAGGTCTCAACTAGTTTTTTTTTTATAGGAGAAATCTCAATCATTAATAAGCGGTATAGAGGGGTGTTTTCGACATTTCACCCCCACCCATTGTGTCGTGCTCGCATGCGGAGTCAGTATCTATAACTAGTTCGGATGTTCCTACCTATCAAAGTATGTGATGGGTCATTTTGACGAGATCTGCTCCGTTCATCTTGATTTATCTGGCTTGAATTGTTTGGTTGAGGAAGGAAAATGTTATATTTAACAGCTGTTTATGCTTGCAAATCCGAGGTTAAGCTTGGTTTTGGGAAATAATTGAGGTCAACTGATTTATTCAAGGTTGAGTTGAATCTTCCTTAACTAACTAGCACTCGTAGCAACTTGTTTGCCATCATCATAAGGTGGAGGATTATTGTTAGTAAAAGTAAATGTAATAATCAGTGATCATTCTACTCAAGAAAAAAATGATTATTTGAAGGATATACAACGTTTGCAAAGTTAAATATGTTGCATGCAAGACTACTTAGCTTCTATTATTTACTTTTGAGTATTAATTGCAGATACACCTTGGCAATATAGAGGGTTAGTTACTTATTATATCTAAATAAATATTTAATACTTAGACCCCTTGACCCCTTGTGTTCGAAGTTCAAACCAACTTATCACTGTGTTGTGATGTCCATGTGACATGGGTGTCATGGCCTCGACGTGTCTAGAGAGATTCTGATATTTCAATCCGTTGAACAGAGAACAGCTATTCTCTTATATGCGTTGAACACACACACCTCGTAACGTAGGTGTCGGGAAGATACTACGATTGGGAATCAGGAGATCTAAAATTTAACAAACAAAATTTAGGAGGGGAGGATGTATTTGCAAGTAACTGTTACTTTAATTCTAATATTAATATGTTTATTTTGGTTAAAATGATGTTTCTTTGTGGAGCAGTTGGCAGATGTATGGTCATGTGGAGTCACTCTTTACGTGATGCTGGTGGGAGCCTACCCTTTTGAGGACCCGAGTGACCCTAAAAATTTCAGGAAAACCATTTCGGTAATCCTCTCATCTACAGTGCTGCCATTTCATGATCTTTTCTCAATGTCTAGAGCTTGTTCAATTTGTTTTCTTGGTTTCTGCAACTTTTGACTTAATGAGTTTTTTTTTGGTGTGATTATTCTGCAACTTATGAGACACTCTAGTACTTAGAATGATGAAACTATTTTGAGAAAAATGTCAGACCACTTATTCTCTTTCCCTTTCATTTCTTGTATTGCAGAGGATAATGTCAATTCAATACAAGATCCCAGACCATGTACACTTATCCATGGACTGCAAGCACCTCCTCTCCCGTATATTTGTTGCTAATCCAGCTAAGGTGTGCAAAGGCTGTTATGAAGACCAATTTTTATTTATTTATTTGTTTTTACAGTACTTCTCTATGCGAAACTTAATTTTCATAACATTTGAAGCTGTATGGTCCTATTTTTCGCAATTTTTATTGTTTCCTCTATCATTTTTAATAAGCCCTAAGACAAATCTTGGTAACTATTCTCATTTAAGACTCCGTGGTTCTTCATTGGTGTCTTGGTGCTTCATTGTTTATGCTCACATCATCTCAGCCGAATCTCCATTTGTTGGTCGTCACAAGTTTAAAAGCTTTTCACTCTCAAACATACTCGTCATTCACCTGATTGTATATTTTTATAATAAACATAACTTAGGATTGTATCTTCTCTTGTTGCGTAACGACCTAGAAACATTCATCATCTTATTTTTACAGATAAATTGCAGATAACCTTTTTTACCTATACATGTAGTAGCTTTTATCATTCTCAACTTGTTTATGCTCACATCATCTCAGATGAATCTCCCTTTGTTGGTTGTCACAAGTTTAAAGGCTTTTCTCTCTCAAACATACTCATCATTCACCTGATTGTCTACTTGTTTAACATTCTAGAAACATTCATCATTTTATTTTTACGGATAAATTGCAGACAACCTCCTTTATCTATACATTCTCAACTGGTTTAATAGCACTTATCATCCCGAGGTTGGCATTTTGAGAAAGATGTGTTGCACCCAACCCCCTCTTTCCAACATGTTGAGGGGTGATAATTGCTACTAAAACTATGAATACGGGTTAAATTGTAGATAGACCCCTTGTACTATCGCACAAACAGGGGTTCTATCTGCATATTAACTCTAGATAATGAGGGTACCTATACAGAAAGCAGTAATTAGTAACAAAAACTTCATTGGCTGACACTGGATTTTTCCCCTTCCTGAAGAGGATCAACATTAAGGAAATAAAGAGTCACCCTTGGTTCTTGAAGAACTTGCCAAGAGAGCTAACAGAAGAGGTACAAGCACTCTACTTCAAAAGGGACAACTCCGCTCCCACTTACTCCCTACAGAGCATCGACAACATTATGAACATCGTGAAGGAGGCGAGAAATCCTGCACCGTCGACGACACCCGTTCCAGGCTTTGGATGGACCGAGGATGAAGATGAAGCGGAGGGAGAAAACAAGGAAGGGAAAAATGAGGAAGAAGATGAAGACGAGTATGATAAGACAGTCAAAGAAGTTCATGCCAGTGGAGAATTCCAAATCAATAATGATTGTTAAATGTTATGTGAGTTACCTCATGAGGTGTGTTTTATAGCCATGTTGTAAAATGATCTACATTTTATGTGTTTTGTCCTCCATATATTTTTGTAGCAAGAACTCTGTTCCGTTAGTAATGTTAAAAGATTTGTTTATATTGTTAGTCAGTTTTGATACTGATAATATTTTACATGTGTGGGCTTGTGATCCTGTCACAAAGAAAAGAGAGTATTGGTTTCTTTTGCTGCTAATAATTGGTTTTTTTACCTCTTCATCATGCATCTTTGCGATTTGAAACGTGCCAATAACTTTGTTCTAAACCGGAGCAGACATTGGCCTATTGCAGAAACACGATAGCGCTGAAACTACAGTTGATTCTGAATGACATTTAAATAATGCTAATTAGATTCTGAATGACATTTAAATAATGCTAATTAAATTCTTTGTTCTATAAGCATCAAAATTATAACAACTCTTGCTATAATGAAGCTTCTTTGCTGAAAGAAAGGCATAATCCTACGTATGTTCCTCTAACCTCCAACGAAGCTTCCGTGCTAAAATGGATATAACTGCACATTCTTGTACCTTACATCCATGTTACGTATTAAAATACGTGGAAATGTTTCTTCTTTCAACTCCAAAGGACAATGATTACCAAGAATGATGTAGAACAAAGGGTGCACACATAGGGGCTAACTAGTCACGAATACAGATACGACTACGGATATGCATTGATAAGGAAAATTCGTAACCATGTACACTAAAATTGTACATGGATATGTATATGCGTGCCGATATGCAAGCGCATATGCATGTGATACAAAATGGATATGGAAAAAAAATAGATAACATTGAAGGAAAAAAAAAAAACTATGCATTAGATTTTGTCCATCGTCAGCTGAAGGGTCCAAGAGCTGTTGGCCCTCGATTTAGAGCAAAATATAAGGTGAACGAACGGGATTTATAAACTAATTTAAGAGTTCTTCTGCTTTTAGATGACCAATTGTTCGATGTACGTGTCTACTATATACATATAATTTTGTAGCTATGAACCCTAATCATATCATGATGATAACTCCATACATGCTGCTTCTCTAATTAATCTATAATAATGTCCTGTCTACAAAACGAACTACACCAACACATTTTAAATATTAGCATCAAAGTGACCTTCCCCCCTCCTTCAACAAAGGCATCCAACCATTTAGGATTCTAGTACAAAGCGGTCAAGACCAAGAAGAAAATTATTTGATACTATATATAGTTCCTTACGAGATGCGAAGTTTCACATTGACACCAGAGACCAAGAAACAGAGATCAGAAGAAAGAAGAAGATGGGTCTTGAGATCGTCGAGGAGGAAGTGAGTCCAGGGAGCGAGATGCCGTTGGTTTCGTTGAACCATGTCTCTTTTGTGGTCAGGTCAGTGAGCAGATCAGTGAGGTTCTACGAGGAGGTGCTTGGCTTTGTGAGCATCAAGAGGCCATCATCCTTCAAATTTCATGGTGCTTGGTAAGGGGCATTGTGTTTTACGTACATTCGGACTAATTCCAGATGCGGAGTCAAACTAGACCTAATAATCCAATTTGATAAAACTTTTGATTCATTCAAATGTTTGCATTGGTGTTCTGCAAATTGCCTCTCTAGTGATTCTCTGCTAACTTTGCATGTTCAATAAAAATCATAGATTAAGATCGATTTTTTTTTCGTTTTATTTGATTCTCTCTCTTCTTGATATATGAAGCCAATAACGTTACATTATTGCTAATGTGTTGTCGTGATTAAACTTCATAATGTATGATTGCCAACTGTATTAAACTAATCCAACTACAGTTCAGAATACTGCATGTTTCTTGTGGATATTGATAATCCAGATATCCCATGTCAGAAAGAAAGCACAAAGTTTTCATCATTTAGATCATGTTTTGCATAGTCAAATTCTTACATTTGTGATAATCTACTCAACTCATGTTGTGATGATTGCTACCACGAAATTCAGCGATAAATTCCATTATTTCCCTAAACTTGAATGCGGGTAATAAATGTAATTACCTGTTCTTCAACAACTTTGATTAAACTAAATAAACTTTGCTGCAATCTTATACAACCATAAGTTTCAAAATGAAATAATCAGGTTATACAACTATGGCATCGGCATCCACCTGCTCCAATGCAATTCTCTCGAAGAAGTCCCCAAGAAGAAGGGAGTCATAAACCCGAAAGACAACCACATCTCCTTCCAATGTTCAAACATGCACCTTCTAATTCGCAAATTAGAAGAAATGGGCATCCAATACGTGACCGCAGTGGTCGAAGACAGTGGCATCCAAGTCGATCAGCTGTTCTTTCATGATCCAGATGGATATATGGTGGAGATATGCAACTGTGAAAATATCCCGGTTCTGCCATTGTCTTCATGTCCTCTGAAGTTTCCATATCCAAAAGATATGACGCTAAGCTCCATATATGGAAGTAAGTTTTTTTCCTGGTTAATTGCACAGAAACCCCCTAGCAGTATCACTGTTAGTTTCCAGGGTACTTTTTCTGACTCTTTTACCCTCAATAAACTCACTAATTTCACATAAGGGAAATGTATGGAGGTCTATGTGCAATTAACCCTCAATAATTCCACAGATTAAACTGTTTGAATATTTAGCCCAAACATATTTTTAAAATTTTTTATTCAGAACCTGTTTGAAATGTTTCAGGTAAAGGGAATCCCATGTTCCAGTCGATGTTCCAGTTTGGTTCATGTGGTGCTGAAGCTGAATCTGTCATCATGGAGGCCTTGGTCACAGACATCATGGATATCTCCTTTTGAGGATGAGGTTCAGTTTGTTCATCGATATAAAACGGAGAAGATGTTTTGAAAGATGTTGTTTATAGCATATATCAGTATTTGAATATGCGTTTGTGTAGTACAAGTTATCCGGGTCTGAGATTGCAATCATGGATTCTGATGAGTGAGCGAGATAAGGAGGTGTAGAACTTTAGTAATTCCTATTTTCCTTACTTTGTTATGTTTAAGAAAGAGAATAGAGGTGTTTGCAAATAATTTTTATGACAGGATAATAAATTTGTTACTCTTCTCCTCAGTTCTCTTTTGTATTTTGCCAATATAGCACAAGATTGCTATCCACCTGAAATTTTGGCTCCAAGTAATCACCTTATGAAAACCTAAACTTTAACTGAGTATCCTATATCTTTTACATTCAACAAGCATTCACCTCATAAAAGGGATATAATCTCAAATAGCTATAAATCTTTGTTTCTCAGCTCAATACAATCTTGATCAGCTGAGGAGATCAGGCGCAAAACTTCAGTAATTTTTATTTTCTTTTGTTATGTATGCATATGCAAATAACTTATGGCATGATAAATTATTTCTATATGCAATTATTTTCGCCACATGATATCTTGGTTGCTCTTCTTCTTGCTTGTCTTTTGCATTTTATCAATTCGTCACTATATTGCTACATATAAGAAAAATATGCCTCCATACGTAAGCACCTTATGAAAACTAAACTTCAAACGTATGAAAGAGTAGCCTATATCTTTTACATTCAACAAAGGCTAACAACAATATAACAGCACTCACCCCATAAAAGGGGTACAAGACTTAGTCTCAAACATAGCTCCACATCCATCCACAAACACCTAGAGATCAAAGTTTCAACATCATTTTAAACAATATTTCAAATTCTTAGTAGCTGTAGTTCTTGGCGTATAGCCCTTGCTTGGATTCCTCAGACTCTCCTTCGCCTGTGTACTTGCCAAGCTGAGCGAGCGAGTTGGCCTTGGCACGCGTGAGCAGCACATCTTGAGCAGCCTTCACATTCTCAGGCACGCCTCCCCATGTCTTCAGGCATGTGTTCTGCAGCGCTCTGGCGTAGGAAAATGACACGTGCCATGGGGTGGGGCTCTGGTTCATTGCGTTCAGGTTCAGCGTCGCCTCAACTTCAGATTGACCACCAGATAAAAACTGTAATCACATGGATTCAGATTGTTAGTTAGTTTTTTGAGTTTCAGAATGAAAGTTTTCCCCTAGGTAATATTCTCATATATTATTTCAAATCTTTGATATTTTTAAAAGGGTTAATTGTGATAGAGCCACTGTGCTATCGCCGAATTGTGGATAGTCCATCTGTGTGGCTCTATTATTTTATATGATTTTTTTGCTTACCATGATTCCAGGAACAGCTGGGGGGATTCTTCTGTGGAGAAGTTTCAGGGTGTACTCAGAAACCTGTTCAGGAGTTGCTCTCTCTTTGCATTCTGCCCCAGGGGTCACCATGCTGGGCTTCAGTAGGATTCCTTCGAACATGACATTGTTCTCGGCTAAGTAGAAGAAAACCTCAGCCCACACTTTCTGTGCAACCTCGAAGGTTCTGTCAATTCCGTGCTCACCATCGAGAAGTATCTCAGGCTCAACTATTGGAACCAACCCATTGTCCTGCAATGACATTGAGATGAATGAATGATCATCAATTTATCGTTTCAGCTAAATATTTAACAATATACAATGATGTTGATGTCTCATTATCAAAGTGTTGCTAAGAGGGTAAAAAAGTACACATAGGTTCAAATCCCACATGACACAAATTTAAAAAGGATTTTAAGAAAAATATACCGGTGCTTAAATAAGGTCAATGAAAAAGGGTGCTCAACTGACACAAGCATGTTAGAATATAAATTTATAATCCTCACAGAAACTTTAGAATTATCGGTTGACATGTTCGTCCAAATCTTATTTATGAAAAAATGGGAGAGAATACGTGCATCAGATGTCTATTTCCAAGAAATAGCTTCAAATGGTTTCTAGTAACAGTCGCATAGGCGTAGATTTGGCAGTAATCATAATTAGCTATGTTTAATTTATAACTGAGTTAAAAAGAAATTTTCAGAAAAAGGATCTTAATTTACTTGAGCAATGGCAGCATAACGAGCAAGGCCCCATGCAGCTTCCTTCACTGCAAGAGCTGATGGCCCGTTGGGGATGCTGACCACTGTACGCCTGTAACATTCACCGCAAACACGTTATATTAGTTTCTAGAAAAAAAAACAAAAATCAAATTAAGTGGGCAAAAAAAACTGTATTCAGTAACGTATTGGATTTTCACCATTTGGCAAAGCGAGCGCCTTGCTGATAGTAAGCAGCACAGCGGGACGCAAGTCCGTCCAGTCCTTGGCACCAGGATTCATCATTCGAGCCTGCAAGTGGCACAAGACCCTGACAGGGAACAGAAGAATCCAAGTTATTACATGAATATTGATGATCAAAGAAGTTTCAATCTTTAATATAACAAATCCTCTGATTTCATGAACTTATTTATTGAAGAATTATAGTGTGCTAATGTTTTTGTCTTAACTTTGGCCTAATCAAAGCAAACTATAAGTCTGAAAATGAAAATTCAAAATTTAAAATCAATAGAACATATGTAAACTTGGAAAAATCCTAGAGTGTATTAATTAATCTATTACAATAAGCAAACTAATTATTAACTAATTATGTTTCCTAAAATTTAGCTTTGGTTAGGCATACATGCATATAGAGTTCATTAATAATTGGCTTAATTTTAGAAAACCCTCCTCAACGGTGGAGTGTCTCAGAACCCCTCCTCCCACAACTATTCTAACTAGAGTAAAACCCTCCTCGACTTTGGGGCTATTGTGGATAATCCCAGTCAACTTTGAAAATTCGACATAACCCGTCAACTAAGTGGTGTCTCACAATATCCCCTGATCTTTACAGTTTTTTTTTCATCATAAGAATAATCATGTAAACAAAACATGATCTGTTTTAGATACTGTGGTACAAAAATACTAACATAACAAACTTTATTCAGCAAAACTACAGAAAATAAACACTTGACCAAAAAAAAAAACACATGAGAATAGTCCAAATCCAACCGATAATTACCTTGTCCACCTTGATCCCAGGCATAATACCCTGACCAGTAAGAACATCAACCATCTTTGTGCCATCAACGGTCGACTGATACAGAGTTTCCTCGAATAGGATTGCACCAGAGATGTACTGACCCAAGCCAGGTGCTGAGACCAGTAGAGTCCTGTAAGCCTGTCGATTGGCCTCGGTGTTCTCAAGGCCAATGGAGGCCAGTCTCTTGCCGCAGGTTGCGTTGGATTCGTCCATGGCCATGATTCCTTTTCCTGGTGATGCTATGCTTTTCTGCACAAGTTTAAATTGTTAACGAAATGATCAGTTATTGGTTGAAAGTTTTAGTTGCCACTAAGGTTTATTTATAGGGTTGACTGTGGATGGACCCCTTAAGCACTGTGTTGTGTCGCTTGTTACCCTAAAGTTTGATATGAGCAGGTTAAGGTCTAAACAAGCCCAAAGCAAATCATGTAATAAAGATAAAAGAGTCAAAACAAAAATTCACTCAGGGGGTGCCTCCCCAATATTGTACTTAAGCGATAATAAGTGACGTAATGCAATAATACAAGGTCTAGAGCAATCAACCCTTTGTTTATTGGTCTGAATAACCATGGGAAATTAATCTATTCCCCTGACTCATCTATATCAAAACTTCTTATGCATATAGGGTTTCCTTATAGAATTCGAATTCTTATTCATATCCATGATTAATAAATGGATATGGATACCATAAATATTCTATAAGATCTGTATACACCTATAGGAATTATATGCGATATGAAGATTTCCAAATATGTTGTTCTGTTCTACTCATTTCAGTCTACAAAGGAAGGCTTCAAATCTAAAATTTATCATATGTGACCTTTATTATTAAAATGAACAAATCTGGATGTGCAAAAAGAAAAAGAAAATCTATAGATGAAAATATATAGTGCATGGATCCTTGTAAAATTACTAATAACATTATGTTGGTGGTGCTTAAAGACATGTATATTTGTGTGTCTGTATGCGTTTCATAATTAATCTCCAATTTTTCATTAATCTGTTAAAAGGTACATACGCATATACTAGAAACACATATGTAGACTATGAAGCTCTCTAGTCAAAGTTCTGATTTAACAAGAAAGTCTCATATTCAAAACCTATCATCTCATCTTCTATTATCTAAAAGGAACAAAACTGAATCTACAAGGGGGGTAATACATATATCACGCGGATCTCCAAAAAACTAAGTACTAATAACATATATGTTGCTGGTCCTTGAATCTAGCATGCAGGGTCATCTACAAGAAAATGATATTTTAATTAGTTTAGTGAAAGACTTGTCATATCTATTTCTTATAATACAACAATTCATATCTAATCTCCCATATTCTTCATAAATATATGTTTAGAGTTCGTCCTCGAGTCAGAAGCAGCTTTGACTATGCGTACATCATAATAAACACTCTGGACAAACATCTAACCTATATTTTCATAGTTAGACGTAAACTTCGATCACATGTTATTTCTATTGCTCATATAACTATTGTTTCACACTAAAACTCAATTTTCTTCATAAATATACAATCTTCGAAAGCCGTTACCGCAGTTTTGACAAGCTCATCGGAGTAAGCGCCAGCGCGAACGGTGAACGAAACAGCCAAAGGCTGGCTATTTGAAGCACCCTTCGCCCCAAACCATTCTGATTTCTTAGGGAGAAATGAAGACTTGAGGAGAGTAGCAGATGCCATTTGGATGCAAGAAAAAGGAAAAAAAAACAGAGAAACTAGCTACTCTCCGTCTATCCCCTCAAGTTCACAGGATGTTCAGTTGTGTAGACGTTGCCTAAGTAAATATAGAGTGATTGGTAGAGTGAGGATATGAGATGTAAGGTTGAGGTTGGCCTCATCACTTGAATGGTTAGAATGTGTGATAAGCTGCCTCTTGTTTCCAATCCTTTGCTGCTTGCTCTTGGATGCATTTGGTTTTTGTCTTTGAGCTGAAATTGTTTCTGGGCCCTAAAATATATAATATATATGCCTGTGTATTTTAATTTTGATTTATTTTTTGGTCCATGTTGATATGGGCTGTAAACAAATTCCTTTCAAACAGTAATTTCCCATGGATTCTGGTTAACTTGTGCCTTAGATTTCACTGGTGAAAAGTTGAGGTTCTCTGCGTTTGTTATGAAAAGAGCTAAGGCTGTTACAGAGTCAGACTCGGGTACAAGCTTGTCAAAGACTACTGATGAGCCTTTGTTATCAAGGCTTTTGAGCATTGTTGACATGTGCAAGCTACGTGTTTGTTGCTTAGGTGAGATTTTGGAGGTGGAAATTAATTAGTTTTTTTTTTCGATGTAGTACTCGCTGCATGTAATAAGCTAATTTTTCTAATTTTCCAAAATGCAAACGCAGCTTTTATTAAGAAAGAGCATGAAACAGATAGTCAGAAGCTTTCTTTTTTTTTTTCTTAACCAAGTTAAAAAAAAAATTTACAAGCTTATTCCGAAATTTTAACTCTTTCTTACGCTGTTTCATTTTAATCGACGTAAAATTTTTTAATAATAAAGAATCTAAGGAAATCTAGATGGGGTATCAGGATGACATGAATTGAAAATTTAGATTATCGAAGTGTTAAGCAAAAAATTTTGGTATAAAAGTGAAAAAATAGGTAGATTTTGGGACACCAAAGAGAAAGTAAGCCATACTTTAACCTTACACTCTAATTTTGGTAACGTACATCCATCCTAGGTACGTGTCATACTTAATCTCTCTTGAACTTTCTTACCTAGGAAAGATATAACTTTTTTGTTTTCTGTCTTGATATATTCATACTAATTCTTTGTTGCCCCTAAATTCTTCAAGTTATAATCCTTGCTCAGTTAAGTCTCGGAACACTATATTTCATGTTTATATTTGGTTAGCAAATAATATATCATCTACTTAACTATATTTCACTCTAACGCATCATTAATCAGTAAACCTGCAGAAGTTTACGTTAACCTGGACCTACCCAGGGAGACTTAGCTATGTCACTAAAAACAAATAAATAATTATATATCACATTCCAGGCCAGCAACACTTGCGAGCTAAAGTAATAAGAATGCCCACCCTCGTAATATTTTCATCGAGAGGAAGCATGATTAAACAACCTCCATAGCAAAATATATAGTTGTTTTGATAAGCAAAGAATAATTTTGACAAATATATTTGGTAAAATTTAATCAGGTTTCATCATATAATTCTCTTATCTGATGTTAGCTCTCATGTCTGATTCCCTTAAAATACTTTATTTCCTTTGGTCATGACAATCATGCGCACTTGCTACTATTTTCACACTTACATTGCTTTCGGCAGGCAAGAACAGTGAGAAGAAAAAGAATTAACAATGATGGAAGAAACCCTGCAAAGAGAATTAACAATGACGGAAAAAACCCCTGCAATAGTAGTTGGGGTTTGGGGTGTTAGCTCAAAAGGTTAAGGATTGATCCATATATTTGACATGTCTATTCACAATTTCTATTTATTAGCCATTCGCGACACTTGTGCTATTTACTTGGATTTGGACTGTGAACGGAGGCCCGGTATCCCAGAGTTTACTTAGCCAGTAGTAAGCCAAGGTTCCTCGCGCATGCGCAAAAAATAAATAAGTAATAAGTAATAAATAATAAAAATTAAAAATAAAAAAAATAAAAAGGCAGAAGAACACTACAAACAGAATGGAATAATCTTCGGATATAGCTGTGGTCTACAAGTTTTTATATTTTAAAAAATATATCACTCTTTATATCTCGTGATAAGCTGTGCATTTTCCTAAAGATTTGATCGACTTAACGACCAAGTTGACAAGTCATAACTATATGCTCAGATTGTTGTGGGGATTTCAAATTTTCTTTTTATAGAAACATTTATAACTACTGTATCTTTCAAGATTGTGCGAACACTACGAACAGTAAGTGACACAGCGCGAAAGTTGTAGCATCGGAATCCACCAAGGACAATCTTCGAATCCACGAAAAGTTTCGAATCCACGAAGTAAATATTGAAGAAAAACAAAATTTTATTAATCAAAAGTTATGTCTCTAGGGCTTATAAGACTCTTCTTAAATAGAAAAAAAAAGGAACAAGACTCCTACAAGGACTCAAACTCTACAAAAAATAGTAAAAGAATTCCTAAAATATTAAAACTCCTAAAAAGACTCATTATTACTAGGAAAGACCACTGGTCAAATCTGAGATCAAATCGGATTTGTTTCCTAAACAAAACAGACTCCTAAAATATTACTAAAAATAGTAAAAAACGGACAAAAATACAAATATCTCTCAAACCGTAAGGAATTTGGCGAAACGGAGAATACAAACTGAACCCGAAAGGGTAGGTTTGGATGGCTCCGTCTCGTCGAGATAGTCGATTTTAATATATAATTCGTCCAATCTGACATACGGTTTGAAAGTTACGGCCGTTTCTTCGAAACTAGTTATTTTCTTCGACCAGGCCCGCATTTGGGCTTGCGACTGTCCTACTTTAACATAAACGTGACTGCTGTGTGTTCTACATCAGCCCCCCGCTTGAAAAGAGCTCGACCCCGAGCTTACACTTGCATGAATAGTTGTTTCTTCTGGTGGGTAATACTCAAACAAATATACAACATTGAAACTAGGAGAAATACCCAAATATGTAGGAAGGTCAACCACATAAGCATTGTCGCTAATCTTCTTCAGTATTTTGCATAGACCATACTTCTTATTCTTCAGCTTGTTGTAGGTGCCCATGGGAAAACGTTCTTTTCGCAGAAACACCATCATCATGTCTCCCTCTTCAAACATCATCTTCCTCCTGTGTCGATCAGCATCATTCTTATATTTAGCATTAGACTGTTCTATCTTCTCCTTCACTTCCTGTTGGATAGCCCGTACCTTTTCAATCATATGATCTGCAGGAACACTCTGTCCAGGAAGCTTAGGCAATTGAGCAAGGTCGAGATAATGATTCGGAAGCCTTCCACACACAATCACAAAGGGTGCCTTGCTTGTAGTTCGATTCTCCATATAGTTATAAGCAAACTCAGCATGTGCCAAAGCAAGATCCCACTTTCAGTCGATCTCCAGAGATGGATCTAAGAAGATTGCCGAGGGTGCGATTGACCACTTCAGTTTGGCCATCTGTTTGAGGATGATAGGCAGTACTAAATTTAAGAAAAGTATTGAATAGCTACCACAAAGTTCTCCAAAAGTGAGATAAAAACTTAGAATCTCGATCGGATGTAATGGACTTCGGCACTCCATAAAGGCGAACTATCTCCCGAAAGAAAAGATTGGCAATGTTGCTCGCATCTGCAGTTTTCTTGCACGGAATAAAGTGCGCCATCTTCGAAAACCTGTCAACCACAACAAAAATAGAATCCATGTCTCGTTGGGTTCGAGGCAGTCCCAACACAAAGTCCATAGAGATATCATGCCATGGTGCATCAGGAACAGGTAAAGGTGTATACAATTCTGTATTCTAAGACTGTCCCTTAGCAACTTGACAAACTGGATAACACCGCACATATTTTTCTACTCCCTTCTTCAACTAAGGCCGATAATATCGTTCTTCAATGGCTGCAATTGTTTTATCACGTCCCAAGTGTCCTCCTAGTCCGCCAGCATGAAGGTCTCGAATTTTCTGCTCTCTTAGTGAACTCTGGGGTATGCACAATTGATCACCATGAAATAGATAACCATCCTGAATATGAAAGTCTTTAACTGATTTATTTTGAAGGCAGTCGTCCTAAATATTCTTAAAAACTTCATCCTCTGCATACAGCTCCTTAAGTTACTCAAACCCAATCACTTCAGCCTTTAAAATTACCAACAATCCAGCTCTCCTACATCACATAACGCCTCAACGATATAAGTTCGGTCAATGGAAAAGGATACCCGACACACTTCATCAACTTGTACGTCTCTACCCTTTCGAATCCAACCAATCTTGTAAGGGGCGGGATGCTTCTCTGTCTTTAATCCTAACTTCTTCACCATGTGCCGATAGACAATATTCTCGCTGCTCCCACTATCAATGATGACATCACAGATCTTCTGTTTCATGGTGCATCTTGTGCGGAAGATGTTATGCCTCTGTGGTGGCTGTCTTTGGGGCCAACAATAGACACCACACAACACATGAGAGTTGTTCCCCATCATCACCAGGTTCCAATCCACCATCGTAGTCTTCAACTTCATCACGGTCTGTAACTTCATTTTCATGATCCACTATGTTCACAACACCTCTTTTAGGGCACTGATTGGATCGATGACCAGGCTGTTCACATCTATTACACTTGATTGGGTTAGGCTTGGCATATGTGTTTAGGGGTGTAGTCTTCTTTGCAGTTGTTGTCGCTGGACCCTTGCCCTACTTCGTTGTAGTATCTTGATCAGAAACTGTTTGGGACTGTTTACCACGATTAAAGCTCGTGCACGACCCGTCGGAAGCTACCCATTGGCCTTTACTATTTCATCTTAGTTGTTGCTCCACCTTCTCGGCTAGGCTAACCGTGTCTGCCAAGGTATAGGTCTGCTGTAGAGATACACGATCCTGAATCGTCATCTTCAACCCTCCTGTATATCGAGACATCTGTTAGGCCTCGCTCTCGTGTAAGTTGTTGCGGGATGATAGTCGATAGAATTCCTATGTGTACTCATCCACGGTTCCACCCTTCTTACAATTCAGGTACTGCCCGAATAAACTTGTTCATAATCGCTTGGCAAGAAACGGGCTCTGAATAACTTCTTTATCTTTTCCCACCTATCGACCTTCGGCTTTCCTTAATGAGATCGATTCAGACAAACAGATTCCCACCAAGCTGAAGCTCCACCTTTGAGTCGGTAAGCCACTAATTTTATCTTTTGTTCTTCTGAGATCTCCATATACTCAAAGAATCTCTCTACTTCTGCAATCCAGACGAGGAACTCTTCAATATGAAGCTGCCTGTTAAAAGATTACAGATCCATCTTCATCTTGAAACCTCCAGCGTCATAATTATCCCTTCGTCGTTGGTCTCTACGATAAACACCATTGTATGGGGGTGCATAGGGATCTTCCTCGCTGTTGAATTCATCATATGGAGTCAGATCATGTCGTTGGTGACCATCAACGCGATTTTGAACTCCCATCGGGTTCAGACACTCCACTACCATCGTAAGTCGCTCTATGGCTGCCCTTATCTGATCACCATTGGTCTTCAATTGCTCTACGTTGGACCTCAGTACATCGAACTCAGTTCGAGGAATAGGAGCTTCATCACCTGCCATCGGATCGGAGGAACATGGCTCTGATACCAATTGACGCAGCGCAGAAGTAGTAGCCTCGGAATCCACCAAGGACGATCTTCGAATCCACGAAGTAAATATTGAAAAAAAATAAAATTTTATTAATCAAAAGTTATGCCTCTAGGGCTTACAAGACTCTTCTTAAATAGAAAAAAAAGAAACAAGACTCCTACAAGGACTCAAACTCTACCAAAAATAGTAAAAGAATTTCTAAAATATTAAAACTCCTAAAAAGACTCCTTATTACTAGAAAAGTCCACCAGTCAAATCTGAGATCAAATCGGATTTGTTTCCTAAACAAAACAGACTCCTAAAATATTACTAAAAATAGTAAAAAACGGACAAAAATATAAATATATCTCAAACCGTAAGGAATTTGACGAAATGAAGAACACAAACCAAACCCAAAAGGGTAGGTTTGGATGGCTCTGTCTCATTGAAATAGTCGATTTTCATATATAATTCCTCCAATTCCGACGTATGATTTGAAAGTTACGGCCGTTTCTTTAAAACTAGTTATTTTCTTCGACCAGGCCCGCATTTGGGCTTGAGACTGTCCCACTTTGACATAAACATGACTGTTGTGTATTCTACATCAGTCCCCCCTGCTTGAAAAGAGCTCGACCCCGAGCTTACACTTGCATGAATAGTTATTTCTTCTGGTGGGTAATACTCAAACAAATATGCAACATTGAAATTAGGAGAAATATCCAAATCTGTAGGAAGGTCAACCACATAAGTATTGTCGCTAATCTTCTTCAGTATTTTGCATGGACCATACTTTTTATTCTTCAGCTTGTTGTAGGTGCCCATGGGAAAACGTTCTTTTCGCAGAAACACCATCACCATGTCTCCCTCTTCAAACACCTTCTTCCTCTTGTGTCGATCAGCATCATTCTTATATTTAGCATTAGACTGTTCTATGTTCTCCTTCACTTCCTGTTGGATAGCCCGTATCTTTTCAACCATATGATCTGCAGGAACACTCTGTTCGGGAAGCTTAGGCAATGGAGCAAGGTCGAGACAATGATTCGGAAGCCTTCCACACACAACCACAAAGGGTGCCTTGCCTGTAGTTCGACTCTCCATACAGTTAGCAAACTCAGCATGTGCTAAAGAAAGATCCTACTATTTCAGTCGATCTCCAGAGATGGATCTAAGAAGATTACCGAGGGTGCGATTGACCACTTCAGTTTGGCCATCTGTTTGAGAATGATTGGCAGGACTAAACTTAAGAGAAGTATTAAATCGCTGCCACAAAGTTCTCGAAAAGTGAGATACAAACTTAGAATCTTGATCGGATGTATGGACTTCGGCACTCCATGAAGGTGAACTATCTCCTGAAAGAAAAGATTGGCAATGTTGCTAGCATCTGTAGTTCTTTTGTACGAAATAAAGTGCGCCATCTTCGAAAACCTGTCAACCACAACAAAAATAGAATCCATACCTCGTTGGGTTCGAGACAGTCCCAACAAAAAGTCCATAGAGATATCATGCCATGGTGCGTCAGGAACATGTAAAGGTGTATACAATCCTGTATTCTGAGACTGTCCCTTAGCAACTTGACAAACTGGACAACGCCGCACATATTTTTCTTCTCCCTTCTTCAACTAAGGCCGATAATATCGTTCTTCAATGGCTGCAATTGTTTTATCACGTCCCAAGTGTCCTCCTAGTCCGCCAGCATGAAGGTCTCGAATTTTCTGCTCTCTTAGTGAACTCTGGGGTATGCACAATTGATCACCATGAAATAGATAATCATCCTGAATATGAAAGTCTTTAACTGATTTATTTTGAAGGCAGTCGTCCTAAATATTCTTAAAAACTTCATCCTCTGCATACAGCTCCTTAAGTTACTCAAACCCAATCACTTCAGCCTTTAAAGTTACCAACAATCCAGCTCTCCTACATCACATAACGCCTCATCGATATAAGTTCGGCCAATGGAAAAAGATACCCGACACACTTCATCAACTTGTACGTCTCTACCCTTTCGAATCCAACCAATCTTGTAAGGGGTGGGATGCTTCTCTGTCTTTAATCCTAACTTCTTCACCATGCGCTGATAGACAATATTCTTGCTGCTCCCACTATCAATGATGACATCACAGATCTTCTGTTTTATGGTGCATCTCATGCGGAAGATGTTATGCCTCTGCGGTGGCTCTTCTGTCTTTGGGGCCAACAATAGACGCCACACAACACATGAGAGTTGTTCCCTATCATCATCAGGTTCCAATCCACCATCGTAGTCTTCAACTTCGTCACGGTCTGTAAATTCATCTTCATGATCCACTATGTTCACAACATCTCTTTTAGGGTACTGATTGGATCGATGACCAGGCTGTTCACATCTATAGCACTTGATTGGGTTAGGCTTGGCATATGGGTTCGGGGGTGTAGTCTTCTTTGCAGTTGTTATCGTTGGACCCTTGCCCTTCTTCGTTGTAGTATCTTGATCAGAAACTGTTTGGGACTGTTTACCACGATTAAAGCTCATGCGCGACCCGTCGAAAGCTGCCCATTGACCTTTACTATTTCGTCTTAGTTGTCGCTCCACCTTCTCGGCTAGGTTAATTGTGTCTGCCAAGGTATAGGTATGCTGTAAAGATACACGATCCTGAATCTCCATCTTCAACCCTCCTGTATATCAAGACATCCGTTGGGCCTCACTCTCGTGTAAGTTATTGCGGGATGATAGTCGATAGAATTCCTATGTGTACTCATCCACTGTTCTTCCACCCTGCTTACAATTCTGGTACGGCACGAATAAAACTTGTTCATAATCACTTGGCAAGAAACGGGCTCTCAATAGCTTCTTTATCTTTTCCCACCTATCGACCTTCGGCTTTCCTTAATGAGATCGATTCAGACAAACAGATTCACATAAAGCTGAAGCTCCACCTTTGAGTCGGTAAGCCACTAATTTTACCTTCCGTTCTTCTGAGATCTCCATATACTCAAAGAATCTCTCTACTTCTGCAATCCAGTCGAGGAGCTCTTCAATATGAAGCTGCCCGTTAAAAGATTGCAGATCCATCTTCATCTTGAAACTTCCAGCGTCATAATTATCCCTTCGTCCTTGGTCTCTGTAATAAACACCACGGTGTGGGGGTGCATAGGGATCTTCCTCACTGTCGGATTCATCATATAGAGTCAGATCACATCGTTGGCGACCATCAACACGATTTTGAACTCCCATCGGGTTCAGACGCTCCACTGCCATCGTATGTCACTCTATGGCAGCCCTCATCTGATCACCATTGGTCTTCAGTTTCTCTACATCGGACCTCAGCACGTCGAACTCAGTTTGAAGAATAGGGGCTTCATCACCTATCATCGGATCGGAGGAACAATGCTCTGATACCAATTGACGCAGCACGGAAGTTGTAGTCTCGGAATCCACCAAGGACAATCTTCGAATCCACGAAGAGAATCGAATCCATGAAGTAAATATTGAAGAAAAATAAAATTTTATTAATCAAAAGTTATGCCTTTAGGGCTTACAAGACTCTTCTTAAATAGAAAAAAAAGAAACAAGACTCTTACAAGGACTCAAACTCTATCAAAAATAGTAAAAGAATTCCTAAAATATTAAAACTCCTAAAAAGACTCTTTATTACTAGGAAAGTCCACCGGTCAACTCTGAGATCAAATCGGATTTGTTTCCTAAACAAAACAGACTCCTAAAATATTACTAAAAATAGTAAAAATGAACAAAAATGTAAATATATCTCAAACCGTAAGGAATTTGACGAAACAGAGAACGCAAACTGAACCCAAAGGGGTAGGTTTGGATGGCTCCGTCTCGTCGAGATAGTCGATTTTCATATATAATTCGTCCAATTCCGACGTACGGTTTGAAAGTTACGGACGTTTCTTCGAAACTAGTTATTTTCTTTGACCAGGCCCGCATTTGGGCTTGTGACTGTCCCACTTTGACATAAACGTGTTTGCTGTGTGTTCTACATCAGTAAGTCCCTGTAGACATTTCCGCTTTTTTGTTTTTACTTCTTACTGTAGAAATTTTTCTGTTTATTGTTTTTACTACTTAGTTATCTTGCATTAACGTTGGACGGAAGTCTTATAAAATACACTTTTCTTTTTGGTCAATGAAAAACTTTTTATTCATTTACCAAAATGTGAAAAATATGTACAACAGATAATCAGCTCAAAAGAACTGAAAAATCAAAAACAGGATCAAACAAACAACTATATACAGGAAAGATTCAAAGAGAAATTAACCACTGCTTGTTGTCCTCTGAGAATGAACCATTGAGAATAGGAATCAATATTGCCTCCTTAACATCCCTGGTAACCTGATCAACATTTCTGGATTTCAGGTTGAAAATTCTATTGTTTCTTTCTTTCCAAATGCAGTAGATAGAAGCTGCCAAAGCCAATCTTTTCACACTTTGCTTGAAGCATCTTCCCCTTAGACTATTGTTAAACCAAGCCAAAATGATATCCCAATTACAAGCCTTCCATCTGAATTGAAGCCAATCCAAGATGTTATTCCATACACCACATGAGAAGTAACATTCAAAGAAAAGATGGCTACGAGATTCCTGAGCTGAAGAGCATAAGGAACATTGCGCAGATTGAATAATGCCTTTCCTAAGTAGTCTATCTTTGGTTTGCAATCTGTTAAGAGCAGCTAACCAAAGGATAAAACTATGCTTAGGGTAGTTCTTTGTATCCCAAATTGTCATAAACCAGGGCATTTTGTTGAATACAGGGGAGATGGCTGAGTATAGCTTGGATATCGGAATTTTAGAATTCTTGCAACATGAGCTAATGCACTGTTTCAGATTTTCAATTCCACCACAAATAATGATTGCTTTATCCCTGACCTTGAGCAACTGTTTCCACATCCAAGAATCACTTGATTTCATGCTAACTTGCCATATTGTAGAATTTTTCAAATAGTTGGCATGAATCCATTTAATCCATAGCCACTCTTTGTTAATATGAATATACCATATTAACTTTAGTCCAGATGCAATATTCCATGTAGTTGTAGAAAAAATGCCTAAACCTCCATACTTTTTCTCCCTGCAAATTTTTTCCCAGGCAACAAGGGGGTTCTTGAAAACTTGGTCAGTTTTTCCCCAAAGGAAATCCCTGCATAAGACATCAATTTTCTGAAGAACCTTTGCTGGTAATATGTAGTTAGAGGTCCAGTATAGTTGGATACCCAAAATTACACTCTTGATGACTTGGAGCCTCCCTGCATATGACAATTTCTGGAACTTCAACCAAGCCTGAAACTGACTTGTAATTTTTTTAAAAAGTGGGGAGCAATTAATATATGATAGTCTCTTGCATATCAAAGGAATTCCAAGATACTTTATTGGCAGAGACCCTTCCTGAAAACCCAAACAACTTTTAATGGAGGTCTTAATATGATCATCAACACCTCCAAAAAAGATAGCACATTTAGAGGGGTTGGCTTTCAAACCAGATATGGCACCAAAATCTCTAACACAGTGATAAAGCTTTTGAACTGAATATAAATCTCCTCTACTGAACAGAAGTAGATCATCAGCAAATGCAAGATGTGTAATTTTAAGCTTCGCACATTTAGGGTGAAACTTAAAATCCCTATCTTGCTTCAACATGTTCAGATTCCTGGTAAGATACTCCAATCCAATAATAAACAAATAAGGAGAGATAGGATCACCTTGCCTTAATCCTCTAGCACCCTTGAAATATCCATGAAGGGATCCATTCAGGGAAACTGAAAATTTAGTTGTAGAAATGCATGCCATAGTCCATTTAATAAACATTTCAGAGAACCCCAGACCTTGGAGCATTTTTTCCAGGAATGTCCAACTGATGGAGTCAAAAGCCTTCCGTATATCAATGTTGAGCATTGCCCTTGGGGAAATGTGTTTTCTACCATAGTTCTTCACCAACTCATGTGCTAACAGAATATTATTTGAAATTTGTCTTCCCTTAACAAAAGCACATTGAGATTCACTGATTATTGAACCAATGACTGTTTGCAATCTGTTAGCCAGAATTTTTGAAATGAATTTATATAAGCAGTTACAACATGATATTGGTCTGAAATCTGCAGGAGTTTGAGGGCATTGTATTTTTGGAATGAGAGAAATAGAGGTTGAGTTGATAGATCCCAATAACTTTCCAGTTTTGAAAAATTCCAGTATAGCAGTAGTGATATCATCCCATATAATTGACCATGAAGTTTTATAGAAAGAAGCACTAAACCCATCAGGGCCTGGTGCTTTGTCATCATGCATAGAGAAAATAGCCTGTTTGATTTCATCCTTTGTAACTGGAATAGATAATGTGGCAGCTTGACTTTCAGAGAGGCATGGGCCATTTTGAATAATGCTTAAATCTGGCAAGGAAGTGTTGATAGCAGTACCCATCAGATTTTTGTAATAATTAATAAATTCCATAGCAATTTCCTCCCCATCAGTGATTTTATCACCCTTGTCATTTAGGAGAAACAACACTCTGTTAAGATGCCTGTTCCTCTTAGTAATAGAGTGAAAAAGACTTGTACATCTATCCCCTTTGAGACACCAAGCAATCCTTGATTTTTGCTGATAGAATGATAATTCACATTCCAGAAGATTGTTATAGGAGGCTAAACATTTCTTTTCTTGATCAATGAAATCTGCATTAAGGGGGTTAAGTTGAAGAGAGTTTTGCACAGCCTCCAGATCATTTTTAGCTCTAAGAACCTGCTCACTTATATTACTGAAATTTCTTTTATTCAGTTCCTTCAGAGCAGTCTTAAGAAGCTTCAACTTAGATGAGACTTTAAACATTGTGTGACCCTCAATAGTAGAATGCCAAATAGAGGCAACAGTAGAGAGATATTTCTCATGTTTGGTCCACATTTTGAAAATTTTAAAAGGCTTTTTACCTTGTACAATATCCTCATAGATGGATACCAGTGCTGGCGAATGGTCTGAAAAACTTGGAGATAAGAATTCAACATGGCTTGTATTGTAGTCATTAATCCAAGAGTCATTGATAAGAGCCCTGTCAAGCCTACTCTAGACTCTAGTGGCTTGGTCTTGTTTATTATTCCAAGTGAAGAAGCAACCAATGGTTTTGAGCTGAGCAAGATTACAATCATCAATGAATTGATTAAAATCCCTAATGTCAGCAGCTGTGAGGGCAGAACCTCCTATTTTTTCATTAATGTCCAGCATGACATTGAAATCACCACATAGAAGCCAAGGCATATTCACTATAGTTTGGTGAATTTGAGACAATTCAGACCACAGAGATCTCCTTGCTTCTTGATGGTTGTAACCATATACAGATGATATAATGCAGTTAAGTCTTCCATCCAAGGATTTAACAGAACAAGTAATTTGTTGAGCTGAAAAACAGCAAATCTGGATGCTCAGGATATTTGGATCCCACATTATTAATATCCTTGATTTATCAGTACCATTAGCATTAGAGAACCATCTCCAATTGCTGGCAATCTTCTTAGCAGCAGAATGAATTTTGTCAGCTTTGATTTTCACTTCCAAAAGTGCAAGGAAAGAAAGATGAAATTGCTTGAGAAACTGTTGAACTAAGTGCTGTTTAGGGGATTTATTTAAACCCCTAACATTCCAAAATGACAGGTGCATTCTTTTATATTATTGTATTCCCTCTGTCTAGATTAGAGGGGTCAAATCCATCAATTATACTATTCAAAGGTGAAAAAGAATTCTTAGGTCTCATACCATTACAGGGAGAAACCTCCTTAATCATCTTTTTACCATTTCCAGAAGTTGGCATAAAATCCTGCACAACATGCACAGTGTGCACAGCAGCAGGGCCTGAGGAATTATGCATATCACCCTTGCTATTTTCAATATGTCTCTTGCCAGGGGCTTGATTATCAGAATGATCAACCTGCTGAACAGTTGTTACCTCCTTATTATTCCAACTTTGGTTCCTGGTATTTTTCCCAATTTCATTCTGCTGAACATGCACAGCATGCACAGAATCAGCAGAATCTGAGGAATTATGCACATCATCCTTGTTATGACCTGTAAGACTTTTGCCAGGGTCATGATTTCCACCATGAACATGTTTTTTGACTGAATCATTAGTCTGAGATTCATATTAAACTTTATCAACAACATCAATTTTAGGCTTAGGAACCCAAATTTTTGTTCTGGTCTGCCTTTTACAATGATTAGAATCATGACCAATCACTTTGCATTGTACACACCATCTTGGCTTAAACTCATATACAACTTTCTGTTGGAAGCTTTTACCATTTGGACCCATTATAGTAACTTGATCAGGAAGAGGGGAGGGCATTTTCACTTCAACAAGAACTCGGGCATAGGCCAATCTCTGCCTATTAGCAGTAAGTTTATCAGTTGTAATAGGCTTTCCAATAATGCTAACAATCTTACTAATACAATTTGCATTCCACAAGTTTAGCTTCAAGCCAGCAGTTGTATCCACATAGGATAATTACTATCAAATTTTCCAAAATCATCCTCAATAGACCATGGCTTTAAAAGTAGAGGTCTCGAGCCAAAGAACCACAGACCTTTATCAAGAATACCACTCATTTCTTCCTCATTCTTGAATTTGAAGAGAAAAATGCCAGACTTCAATAGGCAGACTTCAGGAGTTGCCAACTGTGCCCAGACCTTATGGATAAAGTTTTTCATTGCCTTGAAACTAACATTAAGCCCCAGCACCTGGCCAATAAGAGAAAATTTCCAGATAGAGGCACCTTCAACCCATTCACCATCATCAAAGGTAACAGTATCCACTGAATCAGGTGCAACATAATTCAAGACCAAACCACTACCAGCTTTTCTATTGTTAGCAAAACAACTGATCCAACTTTTATTGCCAGTTGAAACGGGAATAGGATTTGTTGATGATTCAAGAGGAGGAAATTCTTCATGTTCAGCAATAGATTTACCAGAATTAGGCTTAACCTGATGAATATTCATATCAACTTTCTTTCCAGATTGCAAAAGAACAGAATCACTCACAGATTTCTCAAGAATTGGACTACTTGCAAATCTTGGAGTGGAAATTAAACCAGGAACAACATCAAGATTAGATTTAGATCTTAGTCCAGATCTAAAATCATCAACAACAACCTCAATAGGATTCAAAGTTTCAGACACAGAATCTTGCACAGGATTAGAATTCAAAGAAGAAGATCCAAGAATCGATGCAGAATCTTTCATTGAATTAGAATTCTTAGGAAGAGATTCAAGATTCCTTACCAAATTTGAATGATGAGGAGAAACTTCCTCACAATCAAGATCATCAGCCCAAGAAATACCAGATCTGGAACTCGAATTTCGAAACAGAACTCCAGGTTTCTGCAAATTCACAGATTGAAGAGAATTAGTCGAGCTTAGGATTTCCGACATAAGCTTCTTCTTCCTGCCACCCTTAGGTCCCGTTGATTCCATTAACTCTTCCTCCGAGCAAGAATCTTCATCATTCTCAGAGAGATTAGTACCAGATTGATTCATTGAAGAACTAAGACTTGAATTCGAAGCTCTTAGACCAATATTAAAGAGCTTTTTTCCATTGTTTCTCCTCTTTTTTGCCATATCAAATCTTGGCGGGGGCGCAAGTTAGCAGGACAAAATCGTCTGCTAACATGCACCAAGAACAGCCGCCCCAGGAAAAGAAACTTTTAGAACTTTAATTCCTAGAAGATTAAAAATACACTTTTCTACCGGGATAAAACATTAATTATACATTCCTCTAACTAGTTTAGTATTGTTACTAGCTTCCGCGATGTTTTGATATTTTTTTCTATGCCAAATATTGAATTAGACCCATAACTTCACTAGTGGAAAGAAAAAAACTCTCATTCTCTTCACTATATTTGGAAGTAATATCTTGCATTTCCCTTCTTCGTCCCAAAATTTACCTTGTAAACAGTCATGCATAAGTTTGGACATAATTATTGTCCTTATACCGATGTGCCAAATAATTTTCTGATATTATTTTTACTCATGAATAAGATAGCACTAACAACATCACATAAGATTTTTCGCTTCTTTTTTTATTGGCGACGAAGTTTGGGGTCTAATTATACATTTGGCTCGGAGAAAATACCAAAACATCACTGGAACTAGTAAAACATCAAACGTAAAAAAAATATATCAATATAGTTACTTAGCCCTTCCTATAGAATATCATATGGAGAATAAAGAGGTGACATCTGCCCATCATATAACTCGTGTCGCATGATGATAGGAAGTGAGGGTAGACTTCTTGTCTTTCAGCACCACTTGTATAATGTTGTGAACCAATTTAACAAAAATGTTTAAAGATTATAAGTATTGACTATCAACTCTAGTTTAAATCTCTAACTATTAATTTCTCATCCTTTTGAACGTAGAACCATATTAATATTCCAACATTCTTACCTTGTAACAATGCACTATTTGTGATCACCTAGATCGGGAAGTAATAAGCCTTAAAGAGAGGCTATAATAAACCTAGTCTTACTTAAAGAAAATTCGGCTATTAGATATTGATGCCAAATCCTATTTAACCGTCACTCTTTCTTGTTCTTTGCAACTGTAATTGCACAGAAATATTCCGAAAATTGTTTCTTCTTTCTTATCTTCTTATCTCAGCTAGTTTATAATCCTTCTTGATTTCAAGTTTTAAGCTTTGATTTACCTATCATATCATACTCTCTTTAAAAGTACGAGTTCAGAAAAATCTTTCTGTAGTCGGTATTACCCTTAGGAAAATCTTTCTACGGTCAGTATTACCCTTAGATTTTTTTAAATATTACATTGTTATCCTAATGTATTCTAATTTTAATTATATCTTATCTAATTCCACGTGAACTATCTATAGGTCAACAATTTAAAAAAAAGTTATTTTAAATATTTTACTTAAATCTTAATCTATCCAAATACTAATTATATCCTATATTAACTCCATATGAACTACCTATGACTCAAAAATATAGAAAAAATAAGATTAAGAAATTATACGTAGATAACATATTATAATACATGAAGTATTATAAAAAAACCCAAAAGTTTCAAAATTTGCATATAATAGTCTTAAAATTTTAAAATTACACAAAACACCATGACTTTTTAAAACTAAAAAACAAACATGATATCTAAAAATTTAAAACTTGTAATTAATACCCTCAACATTTTAAAAATTATAGAAACAACCTCAAAAGTTTAAAGGCTAAATTAAATTTATATACCTTATGTCTTTCGCTCTTGAAGCAGTTATATACCCTAAGTTATAAAATATAGCAAAAAATACCCTGAGTTGGTAAAATTTTGCAAGTTGGTACCTTCTGTTAACCAGCTGTGAGAATATTCTCTGGAATATTCCCACGTGCTGGATCTATGACCAACTTGAATACTTCTTACCCTTATTTATTGTATTATTTACTGTATGACCTACCCCCGGTGCAAATTAGATTATTTTCATTATCATCTTCTTCTTTTCGTGGCCTCCAACTTCTTCTTCCTCTTTAATATAGGTAATAGTAGAAAACAAGAGCTTTCACTATGTTGGGGGGGGGGGAGGTTAATTCTTAAGGAGGGGCATTATTATCCTTTTATGTATTTTTTAACACCGTTAGCTAAATTTAAACAGTTACCAACTCAGGGTATTTTTTTGCTATGTTTTGTAACTTAGGGTATATAACTACTACAAGAGCAAAATATGGTATATAAGTGCCATTTAGCCATGTTTAAATTACAAAAAACATTCTAAAATTCAGAGATTTTAAAACTTAGAAACAATATAGATGGATTCCAGGGATTACCATTGAGCACATAGAAATTTATAATTAGTAAAAAAATAACCTCAAAGGTACAAAAATCACAAAAACTCTTTCAAAAGTAAAAAAATATTAAAAAATTCTGAAATTTTAAAACTTATAACTCGTACATATAAAATTTAGAAATTATCAGCAGCTTGCTAAAAATTTAAAAATTTTAAAAAACAACCCAAAATTTTAGTAATTATAAAAATACTTTCAATTTTTCAGAGTTACGAGAAATATTCTAACATTTAAAAACTTATCACCAATACATTAAACATGAAAATTATAAGCGCCCAACTTGAAATTTAAATTTTTTATAAAATACTATCAAAGTTTAAAAATTATAAAACACACCCTCAAAAGTTTAAATCACAAAAGGCTAAAATTTGGCAAAGAAAAGAGGAAATGTTTGATATTATTACATTAAGATATAATAGGTTAGCATTAATTGATTATAATGTATAAACATTTATCTCTAATGTTGATAATATTTTTTATAAAGTAAAAAAACAAGGGGTTATGTATGGAGAAACTATCAAAAAGTCCAGAGATATCCTTTCAAAGAACTAAGTTGTTTTCATTTCAAATGGAGAAGTAAAGAAAATAAACCCAAAATTCAGAAACATTCATGAATTACCTGAATTGATAATGATAAAAAGCATATCGAGCAAAGAAGCACTAATCGAGTTCTTCTTGAAGAATATATTGAACAATTATGTCCTAATTAAAAAACATTATTCATGAAAAGTACAAAAAAATTAGTAAGTACTTATAAATTTTCATACTTTATTCTAAAAATACTAAAGGAATCATAAACTTAATATAAAATTTATATAAATAATATTTCAATAGAAACTAAAGTGAAGTCATTGATTAACTACATTGTGAGATATAATAAACTACATAAGATGAGAAAATCACTATAATGAACAAAAAATATGCACATGATACTTAGTTACCATAGTGTAAGTAAAAAATTAAAATTGATATTTTTCTTTTCTCTATATAGTGGCACGACTTTGCAAGTATCCTTATTTGGGGATTTGACTACCAACGAAAGATCAATTTTTAAGAACACGATCAAAGATAAGCATGTAATAGTACTGTCAGATTTCAAAATCTTTAAATATGAATGTTATATATTTTGCAACTAAAATTCTTATT
>BQKN01000346.1:55264-85469 GCA_022839385.1 Asparagus kiusianus | reverse complement strand
CTCCCTAGTCACCACATCACACATCTTGATTCAGACTATTCTAATGCCACCAATAGGGCATACATGATCATTACCCATGAGTACGACATCCCCTCTTTTTAACTTCTTAAAGCTGGAGAACCAATCCCTCATAAGGCAAATATGGTATGTAGTACCCGAATCCAATATCCACTTCGTAGAGTCGGCATAGCAAATTGACGGTAGTGCTGGGTATGAGTAGCCCGAAGAATCTGAATCTGAATTGTCATCACTAGCTTTGGCAACATTCACCTCTGAAGCTTGAACGACTTTCCCCTTATTCTTCCCGGCTTGATCTTTCGACTTTGGGCATTCGTTCTTCTAATGTCCATCTTCTTTGTAAAAAAGCATATTGATTCCTACCAACACTTGTATGGCCACCTCTCTGCTTTGACTTTAAGTGATTGAATGGATGGCGGTTTGGACTATGGACTCTCACTACCAATGCATCTCCCGATGGCTTCTCGGTGGGTTCACTATCACTCTTCCTCAACACATAATTCACCAATGTTAAGGTCATCTCCTTATAGCTGACAGTGGTTCTACCATTGATCATAATAAGGACAAAAGTATCATAATCATCCTCTGGCAACGAACACAATAACAACATCGTCTTATCTTCATCATCTACCATGATATCCACATTGGTCATATCTGACAGAAACTTTGTGAAGTTATTGACATGCTCTCTAATGGTAACTCCCCTCTTCATCTTGAATTGATAAAACCTTTTCTTTAAATGAAGCCGATTCTCAATGCTCTTTGTCAAGTACTTGTCATTGAGGTTTCCCACAACCGTTTCGTCGGTGTCTTGTTCATCACATCATAGATCAACTCTGGTGTCAAGCATGACGTAATAACCCCACATGCTCTACTGTTAACCTTCTTCCAAACCTTCTCCTCCATATCAGGGGGTTTTTCTTGTAATTCAATAGTCTCCTCCAAATTCTGGACATCCAACGCATCCATCACCTGACACCTCCACAAATCGAAGTTTATCTTACCATCAAACTTCTGAACATCAATTTTAGTGCTATTGACGTTCAAACCTTATATCGCCTTCGAAAGAGATGATCCCGATGTACTTGCTTCACCTATGTCGATAACCTGATCTCTTCAAACGAGAATCGTGCAGAGAATCCTCCAAACGAGACCTAAGCCAAACCCAAAACTCTGATACTACTTGTTGTGCGCCGTGGAATCCGAAAAGAACACAACCAAACTGAGATAGAATCACAACCAATAGGTAAAATAAGAACCAAACAATGCAAGACACAGATTTTACATGATTTGGTAAATTACCTACATCCACGGGGTAAGGAAGGAATGGATTTTACTATTAGAGAGAGAGTACAAATAGGGATTACAAATTCACTCAAAACTCATAAAATAATCTCTCAAACAAAGCTCTTAAATCTCTCACCAAATCTCCTAATCACACAGATCAAAAAGTCTCTCTTCTGTGTTTTTAGAGATAGAAACCATAAATAAATTGTGTTTGTTTTTATATCAAACACCAATCCCGTACAAATAAAAAAAACCAAGCCCAAGCCCATACCCGAGTTACGATCGACCGCTATTGACCTCGTGGTTGACCGACCAGAGGGCTAAAAACTCAGCCTGCCAATTATAGGGTTTGTGGTCAACCGGGCTAGCCTTGCGGTCGACTGGACAGAGATCAAAAAAATGCACCCTGTAGTGTGCACGTTTCCGGTCGACTGGCCAAGCCCCACGGTCGACCAAATAGCACCCAAGTGCCTGTCTGCTTCGTTTTTCCTGAACTTCATCGCTGTCATCACCATTTCTACACTACACACTAACATGACCTAGATAGGCCAAGACGAAAGGCGTCATTTCTCGCCAAACCAAGATAAGAAGCATCTCTTCTCTCCAAGCCAAAACGAGAGACATCTCTTCTCTCTAGGTCTAGACAAGAGGTATCCCTTCTTGCCAGGTCAAGATGAGAAGTGCGCCTTCTCACCAAACAGACATTCTCGAACCTTTTACTGACAGCCAGTCACCATCATATTAAATACACAGCCAGAGTCATTATTAAACCCCCATCGGAAGTCGTAATGACTTATTAGACCATGACAACACACGGGACCATCTGTCATAGTCGTATTAATCATAATAGTGATTCATGCCACTCACAACAGACATCTCTAAAGTATCAGCCGAATAAAGTGACTTCTTAGACTCGGTCGAAGTTACATAAATACTCTTGTCTGCAGGGTATAAATAGGCATATCACCTACTAAACAATGGTATGTAATTTCTGCACACTTAAAGAGAACTATATTAATTCATTAATCCCCTTTGGCTAACTTGATCGTCAGAGGAATCACTGGAGAACCTAACTCTAGCCCTCTAACATGCTGCATGCGTATAGGATGCTCCTCCTATCGGGGGATCAGCCATCACGTGAGGTCAAAGGATTCTAAACTCTTCAGAATCAGCCTTGAATCTTATTGTTACGTATCCATGCGTCAATAATTTGGCACCTACCGTGAGACCTCTTCATCTCTTTTCAAGGAAGTGGTCGGTCCTCTGTCTTCGGACCTCAAAATTAGAAGATGCATCTGCTGCTTAAATACTACGGTAATCAAGAAATTTTGCCAAATATTCACTGAAGAGCGATGCTAAAGAAATGACAGGGTTGTCATAAAACATAAACATTTCGAATTATACCTCAATAAAATGTAGTTAATTCGTAAAGACCCTTTTGTAAATAAGAAATATTTTGTACTATGTACCAACCTCTATGCAGCTCTTACAACTTGATCTACATCGACTTGGTAATGAATATTGTATCGTTCTCATGAATAAGCCCAAGGCACACATCTAAGACCTTGGTGTCATTTTGAAGTAAACCCAAGGCACGAAGTTGAATTTCACTCGGACTCGGTCATTCGAGTTTGCGTGAAAGGGGCCAATGTTGCACAATAAAAATAAGTAAGTATTAATCACATCCAACTAGTTGACATGTGTCGCAAATAGACTACACCCCAACTCGATCTAGAGAGGCCAAGACAAAAGGCATATCTTCTTGGCAGGACAAGACGAGAGGCGTCCCTTCTCGCCAGGCCAAGATGAGAGGAGTCCCTTCTCGCCAAGTTGAGAAGAAATGCGTCCCTTTTCACCAGGCCGAGATGGGAGGCGCTCCTTTTCTCCATGCCGAGATGAGAGGCATTCCTTCTTGCCAGGCCGATATGAAAGACAGTTCGAATCCCTCGCCAACAGCTAGTTACCATTACATTAAATGCACAGTCGGAGTCATTATTACACCCTCACCGGAAAAATGTTAATAATTCATCGGACCATGATGGCACTGTTAGACTCTAGAGGGAGAGTGATTAGGGTCTTATGCTAATCTAATCCCGATTTTATGCTAATTAAAATTATATTGATTAATTTGTTCTTGCAAATGATATATGGGATAGATATGAACAAGAATAAGAACAAATAAAAAATACGCTAAGCAAACACAAACATACGATATGTTCGTGAGGTTCGGTCCCCACGACCTACGTCCCCGCTCCTCACCTCGAGAAGATCTCCACTATCACAATCCGGTTTGGAAGTCGAAACTTCTACACACTTGGTTTACAAGATTACCGAAAACTTTCACAAAACAAACACTATGTAATCACACTTTACAAACTAAGTGTAGGACTCTAGCCCGTGTCCTCCTCCTCAAGTGCTCGGATACAACCACTCTCTAGGTTTGTCAACCGACGCAACTCCTATTGGATTCGACCCCGTCTCACGCCTCATACTTCTCTCGGTGTACAAGTGTATTACAAGTGGTACTCACAATGAGGGTTTAAATACAATGATTTGTTCTCGATAATGAATGAGAACACAATGAAGCTCACTCTCACTAAATCACACACCACTACCCAATAATATATTGTATAGAAATATTGTAAGCTCAATAAGGTGTGTGTGATAAAAGCGAATAGAAAATATACAACTCAATTAATTTAGCTAAGATATGAAAATGAATTAATAAGCTATATGATAATGAGTTTAGAAAACTTCTCAATAAACAAGTAAGGACTGTAGAAGATGATGAGGATAAGATCCTCAATAGGAATTGAATGCCTCTGCTGTTGTAGAAAACTTCTTCTTTTGAACCTGACCAACAAAACCAGATTAAACACTTCTTAATCTTTTGATAAAACTCACTGTAAACAAAATTCTAAGTAGTTTTGAAAGAGGGAAGCAATAGGGTATTTATACCCACTCAAGACATCAGCCAAAACCAAAATGAAAAGACCAAAATACTGTTAGACCCTAGAGGGGGGGTGATTAGGGTCTTAAGCTAATCTAATCCGATTAAAATGCCAATTAAAATTACTTAACAAATATATTCTTGCAAGATAGATATATGAGAGATATAAGCAAGAATACGCAATATAAACAACAAGATATATCCTAGCAAAGAGATATAGGCAATATGATATGTGCAAGGATATGAAACTAATACAAGGGTAAACAATATGAACTAGATAGTGGATCATATAAATAATGAGCTAATGATAATGGTGACAAGAAATATAAACACAAGTATAAATAAACGCCAAAGCACACTCAAACACAAGATATGATCATGGAGTTCGGACCTTCCGTCCTACGTCTCCGCTCCCCACTCCCGGGGAGAAATCCACTATCACAACCGGGTTTTCTACGCTCACCCGAATAACGTTTACACCTCACAGTGTCGGTTTTCAACGCTCACCGATCAACGTCACTCATCACAATCGGTTTTCTAGTTCACCAAAAACTTCACAACACACTCGGTTTTCTAGCTCACCGAAAACCTTACACCACTCATAATGTAACAAATATAAATTTGTTCTCTACAATAGATGAGAACTCAATTAAGCATAACTCAATGTTACAATCACTCACAACCCTAATATACTATGTATGCAAATACAATAAGCTCAAGTGGGTGTGTGTAACAATGAGATATAAATAAAAACTTAACTCAATAAGAACTAGCAATAAGATTGATATGAAATACAATAGTAGAAATGCTAGGAAATAGAGTTAAGGAAACTTCTCTATAAATACAAAGAGAGGATGATGAAGTGTTGAAAATGAACTCTTCAATAGCTGATGAAAAACTCCTCTTTGTAACAGCAAACCCAAAACAAACTTAAACCAAACTAAACGAGCTTAAACCCTTGTTTGAAACCTTATTTAAAAACTTCTTAGCTAACTTGAAAAGAGATCAGCAATTGGGTATTTATACCCACTCAAGATCTCAACAAAAACCCCAAACCAAATGACAACAAAGCTCCCAGAAAACAGCTCAGAAAAATAGCCGTTGTGACCAACGGATCTATTGGCGGTCGATCGGAAATATTCGCGGTCGACCGCGAAGAACAAAAAAAATATGAGAACTGTTCTGGACGATCGTCGGTCGACCGGAAATTCCTGCGGTCGACCGATGGAGCTCTCGATCGACCGGACCGGTCGACCGACAAACTCTCTGCTGCATGCTGTCGACTTAACATATGAGCGGTCGACCGGTTCGGTCGACCGATAACTGATACTTCAGAAAACTGGTTCTGAAAACTATTTTTCTGATTTTAAAACCCTATTTAAAAATATCAAATAAATTCTAAAAAATGTAAAACTTTGGGGAATGATTGTAGACATGATAATAAACATGCTACAATGACTGGTTTAAAAAAAGGACTTCCCAACTAAAAAATATTAATATTTTACAAAATAGTCCAAAACACGAAAATGTAAACATATGAGTTTGATGTTTTGACCTAAACCAACTTTTGAAACTTTACACAATGATTATGTAAACTTAATAAAATATGTATATGATTATTATTAAGTCCAAAAACTAAGAATATGATATTTTCACAAATACATTAGAGAATGAAACATAGGAGTATGTATATGTAAATATATCTGTTTCATATCTAAGTAGATAAACCAAATCACAATAATAAATATGAAATATGTAATCTCATATTTATAAATATGAAAACCAAAACTTGTGTTGTATATATATGTGACTACATATATATACAAGGAAATCAATAAATGTGTGTGTATATGATATTGAGCTTAACGTACTTAACACACATAATATAATACCTAAACTAAGGTTACCCAAGCAATGATCTTGATCTTCAATGTAGCTCAACTTGGTACACATACGGATGAAGCTTGAACTTGATCTTTAACTTGAATTGTATAAGCTTCACCGACATTCTGCCAACCTCCTTTGGATATGATCGTTGAAGCTCTATTCCATCCATCCTCCAACTAGTTGTTTGTCTACAATGAATAGATAGCACAAGCACTAGACAAACAACATTAGTTGTAAATTGTTTGTTAAACATCATCAAAACAAGAAGGCCAACAAATACCCCTAGAAACTCAGATCAAAAATAGCAGTTATAACACAACAGTCAAATCGACGATCGACCGTGAAAAGCTGGCGGTCGACCGCGAAGAACAAAAAGCTCTTGGAAAGCAGGCAGTCGACCATGGCGGTCGACCGCGAAAGACTCTAGATGCGCTACGGTCGACCGTCACGGTCGACCACGATCCATAAAAAGGTAAACTGGGTTTCTACCTTTCTGGACTGCAGGCGGTCGACCGCAAACTGACACAGAAGTTTTTCAGGTTTTGAACCTGTTTTTGGCTGACTTTAAAAATACATTAAAAATATTAAATCATTTCCAAAAATAGTAAAACTTTGGCAAAAGTTTCTAAATGATAAAATAAACATGTTTGAAAAGGAATTTTTGGAAATGCAATTTTCGTTTATGAAAACTTACTGTTTTTGAAAAGTGTACATAAAACCTGTTTTTAATGAAAACAAAAATTGAACTATGACTTGTAAACTTGTGTATATATATCATGCATACATTATATATATATTATGAAGTATGAGAGAGATGTAAACATGAAATAAAAACTATTGTAACAGAGTTTGATAAAGAATCATTTGTATGATAGAAAAATCAAACTTGTGTTGTGTTTACATATTGAGCTTAAATATAGTCATACAATATATGTAAACAAACTTCTCATATACCTAGGTGAATGTTACACATGAAACTTGCATCTTTAACTCTTGATCGCCATGTGTTGAATTCCTGTAAAGAGAAAAACCATAAATACTAGAAAACAGATTAGCTATAAATTGTTTGACAAATCATCATCAAAACCATAGGGCCAACAATCTCCCTCTTTTTGATGATGGCAAATAATTTATTGAATGAGATGAAATTCATATGAATAAACCAAATAAACCAAACATCAACATGTAGTTATATATGAATAAACCAAACATATGAATAATTTGAATAAACCAAACATATGACCAAACATCAACATAACATGTAGTTTTTCTCCCCCTTTGACAACATCCAAAAGGGGAAAAATAAGAGCAACGCTCCCCCTGCATTCATACACAGATTTTAAGCAAATGTATAGCCAATACTCCCCCTGTCAATTTGCATAAATGACATAACAACAAAAGGAAGAACATATATAGGGGCTAAACACATAAGATAGACATAAAGAAACTCTTGTGCATGAGGGGATTTAAAAGAGACAACTAAACAACAATCAACTATCCAATATTTTTAACAAACATCCATGAGGGAAAAAATAGAAGCTATGGATCATTTTAACAAGCTACAAAGATCATAAACATATGAATTTAGAAGCCAAACCAAGCTTTGAAAAGTATCATCCTCAACAGCATGTTTTCAAAATACATTGTTTAAAGGATATAAATACCATAAAAATTCATAAGCTATTATAACCACAAGAAACATATATAGTTCCACACGATCACATAGTTTTCAGACACAAGCCATAAAAGTTATTACAACTTCAAAACAAAAGATAAATATCCAGTTTTAGTTCTACAAAACATAAATCCATAACATCAAGCATCAATCACCACCATCATCATCAGATTCAGAGCCAGAGCTAGAGCCAGAGCCAGATCCAGATCATTCTTTAGAACCCTCTTCAGATCCAGTGTCAGAGCCGGGAGAGGGATCCTAAATCCCAAGAGATTGACGCTGAAGACTAAGGAGAGTTCTCACATCCTTCTGAATGCTCGAGACCTGAGTCTCAAGGCGATCCAGACGGTCAAAGACCTCAGAACCAGAAATGGTAGAAGCTCTAGAATGAGGTCGGGAGGATGATGGTTCTGTAGGAGCAGAAGATAATGAATCTAAAAGTTACATTCGATAGAGGGCAACCCTATCGAAATACTCCTTGCTGGGATCAACTTTGGGTTCATGAGTAAGGTCAACACCGAAGTGTTGAAGGATAAGAGTAATGAAGGAACCAAAGAGGAGGAACTTAAAATGCTTGCATGCTATATTTTTAAGAAAAACATTTGCCCAATTTACTTTTATCTTGGCAAATATAGCATACACAGCATTTATTTTATCAGGAAAAAAATGATCAAAGCTACCGGTTTTAGGAATGAGGTTCTGAATAATAATTCGTGTGATAATTTTGTCGGTGGGATTAAGTGAATTGTTATTCATGGGATAAGAGCAACCGGGCTTAAACAGAAGATTGTTCACATCCTGATCAGTGTGTTCAATGGACATGAGCTCAACGTCACTTGACGAGATCTTTAGGATTCCCACAAGCTTGTCAGCAGAAAAAGATATCTGAATATTTTGAACAGAGGTATTTATGGTTTGAAGACCATCAGTTGAAGAGGTGACAGATAAGTTTGCATAAAATAGATAGACAAGAAAGGGGTAATAAGGAACCTTACGTTTCTCGTCTAACAGATTATGCAAACCAACATTAGATAGAATCTCAGAAATGTTATAAATGGCTAATTCCTCATATTTGATGTATCTACCTGATAAGATTTTCAACTTACAAAGATCCCTATATTTTTTAACTAGGGATTTGAAAAGCAGAAAATCCTCATAATTGGTGGTACTAGATAAGAACCAACATCTTGTTTAGATTTCTTTCTAGGAGGCATGATATCAAGATAAGATCAACAATAGGACTTGAAAGATCAACCCTAACAGAAACCCTATAAATTGAGAATCAAACCCTAAGAAGTGAATGAAAACAAGAGTGATGAGAGGAGAGATTACCCAAACATTTCCCAACAGAAATTGATGAAGAAGAGATCCGCGGTCGATCTAAGGAGAATGGCGGGCGACCGCGGGAGGAATTGACAGATTTGGGGAAAATTTTCGAATGATAGGAATAGAAAGGGTTGGTCTATGTGAGGATGAAGCAACGGCCTGGATCGACTCATAGGTGAAATCAAAGGTGATAAATAATTCGGGTTTAGAAAAGTTAACAAAACGAAACCAAAACCCGATAAGAAAAAAATTAAAACTAAAAAAATCTCACGCGGTCGATCGTGGCGGTCGACCGCGACAATCATAGAGACTGTTCTCTAAGGCAGAAACATATACGGTCGATCGTGGCGGTCGACCGTGAGAAAAATATCAGTAAAATTTGATTAAATCTTGATTTTATAAAAAATTTCATTTGGATCTTTTAAAAAATTTGTTTTATAAGATATTATATATAAATAAAAGCTTTTAGCTAGTAATCCAAGAAAATATTTTATCTTAACTTAACAAAAAAAATTATCAACTTTGAATCTCAAAACCAACTATTTAAAAACAAAACAAACATATGAAATAGTGCTCATTTTGGTACCCAAAGCTTTTTGGTACCAATAAAATTTGCGACATGACCCTTATCATGTAAATCCAAGACCCTAGGGTTATGAACCCATTTGGGTGTATTTTGTGCACCGATACGGTCAAAACAAAAATTATAAACATGACCCATACGCTTGTAATTTGTTCAATGTAGGGGTTTGAATGGTTTACGTTGACCGAAATGATGTGCACGTGGTTTATTTGCAAATATAGGGTTTTCTTTGTAATTATTTTGCAAACGAGAATTTTTTTTCAAATCAAAGCAAAACATGGCCAAATAACCAAAACGACCGCAATATTCACATTTGTACACATGAGTATGTTTATGATTTACACTATGTATGTGTACATATGTATGGGATGAAGAAGCTTGATGGGATGCACAATCATGAATAGGCTTGTCGAGCTTTTGTGCATTATGACAAAATTTGGCTAAATGGCCTTTAAGACCACAAATAGAACATTTTTTTTATTTTGTCATACATGTGTGCATAGTGAATAGGTTTCTTAGAAGAATTATCATTTGCATACAAGTCCATAAGCTTTTTGTTATTTGCAATACAAGTGTTTAGTGTTGAATCTAAGGTTGATATGCGTTTTTTATTTGATTCAACTCATCATTGTGCATACAAGCATTGCTACTAGAAGTAGGATTAACATGGTCATTTATCATAGAGTTTAATTTATTTTTACTAATCTCTACTTCTAACATGGCATCACATTTTTCATGAAGCAACCTAGCATTTTCTAATCTCAAAAATTTCATTGCATTCTTTAAGATTTATATTTTCGTTTGCAATGAGATCAAACTTAGTGACTAGTGTTTCATGAGAGGATTTTATATTAACATGCTTACTTTTCAATTCAATATAGCTATCGTGTAATTTTTCAAATTCAAGCGCAAGCTCATCAAAAGTAATATCATTATCGTTGTCAAGCTCACGTGCCTCACTAGAGCTATCACCTAGTGGTCGTGTACATGGAGATGAGGCTTCTTTAGAGCTTGAAGTGGAATTTTCCAACTCTTGTCGGATAGCCTCCAAGTCCCCTTGATGTGCTTCCAATAAATTCCATAGCGTATAAGCACTATCAAAAGAATTAAGTTTGTTAGTAAATGATGAGCCAACGGCATTAACTAATAATTCTAACAAAGACTTGTTCATGGCAAATAATCTATGATCATCTTTACACTATTTGGATTTCTCCAAGGTGGGTACACTATAAGCACACTCAATAATTTCCCAAAAATCAAAGTATTTAGATCGAACAAAAAGTTTGAATCTAATACACCATTGAGCATAGGGAAAGATATCCAAATGAGGAACAATATTAATAGCATAACCTAGACTAGATGCATCGTGCATATCCATAGTGACTATATGCAAGCAAGCCAAATGCAATCAAAACTAGATTAGCACAAAACGATAACTTGGATCTTTAACTTAAGACGATTAGTCCTTAAATCAAAGAGCACCAAGCTCTGATACCAATTGTTAGACCCTAAATGGGGGTGATTAGGGTCTTATGCTAATCTAATCCCGATTTTATACCAATTAAAATTATATTGATTAATTTGTTCTTACAAGAGATATATGGGATAGATATGAACAAGAATAAGCACAAATAAAAAATTAGCTAAGCAAACACAAACACACGATATGTTTACGAGGTTCGGTCCCCATGACCTACGTCCATGCTCCTCACCTCGAGGAGATCTCTACTATCACAACCCGGTTTGAAAGCCGGAACTTCTACACACTCGGTTTACAAGATTACCGAAAACTCTCACAAAACAAACACTATGCAATCACACTTTACACACTAAGTGTATGACTCTAGCCCGTGTCCTTCTCCTCAAGTGCTCGAATACAACCTCTCTCTAGGTTTGTCAACTGACACAACTCCTATTGGATTCGACCCCGTCTCACGCCTCACACTTCTCTTGATGTACAAGTATATTACAAGTGATACTCACAATGAGGGTTTAAATATAATGATTTGTTCTCGATAATAAATGAGAACACAATGAAGCTCATTCTCACAAAATCACACACCACTACCCAACAATATATTGTATGAAAATATTATAAGCTCAATAAGGTGTGTGTGATAAAAGCGAATAGAAAATATGTAACTCAATTAATATAGCTAAGATATGAAAATGAATTAATAAGCTATATGATAATGAGTTTAGAAAACTTCTCAATAAACAAGTAAGGACTGTAGAAGATGATGAGGATAAGATCCTCAATAGGAATTGAATGCCTCTGCTGTTGTAGAAAACTTCTTCTTTTGACCCAGACCAACAAAACCAGATTAAACACTTGTTAATCTTTTGATAAAACTCATTGTAAACAAAATTCTTAGTAGTTTTGAAAGAGGGAAGCAATGGGGTATTTATACCCACTCAAGACATCAGCCAAAGCCAAAATGAAAAGACCAAAATACCCCCAGAAACTCAGATCAAAAAATAACTGTTACAACACAACGATCAAATCGGCAGTCGACCGTGAAAAACTAGCGGTCGACCGCGAAGAACAAAAAGCTCTTGGAAAGCAGGTAGTCGACCGTGGCAGTCGACCGCGAAAGACTCTGGATGTGTTACGGTTGATCGTCACGGTTGACCGCGAGCCATAAAAAGGCAAACTGAGTTTCTGGACTGCAGGCGGTCGACCGTAAACTGACACAGAAGTTTTTCATGTTTTGAACCTGTTTTTGGCTGACTTTAAAAATACATTAAAATATTAAATCATTTCCAAAAATAGTAAAACTTTGGAAAAAGTTTCTAAATGAGAAAATAAACATGTTTGAAAAGGAATTTTTGGAAATACAATTTTCGTTTGTGAAAACTTACTGTTTTCGAAAAGTGTACATAAAACTTGTTTTTAATGAAAATAAAAATTGACCTATGACTTGTAAAGTTGTGTATATATATCATGCATACATTATATATATATTATGAAGTATGAGAGAGATATAAACATGAAATAAAAACTATTATAACAGAGTTTGATAAAGAATCATTTGTATGATAGAAAAATCAAACTTGTGTTGTGTTTACATATTGAGCTTAAATATAGTCATACAATACGTGTAAACAAACTTCTCATATACCTAGGTGAATGTTACACATGAAACTTGTATCTTTAACTCTTGATCGCCATGTGTTGAATTCCTGTAAAGAGAAAAACCACAAATACTAGAAAACAGATTAGCTATAAATTGTTTGACAAATCATCATCAAAACCATATGGCCAACAATCACATGGGACCCTCTGTCACCATCACATTAATCTTAGGGGCGACTCATGCTACCCACAGTCGACACATGTAAAGTATCAGTGGAATAAGCTGACTGCTTGGACTCGGCCGAGGTTACATAAATACCCTCCTCAGCTGCGTATGGATAGGCACATCGCCTATTGATCAAAGATATGCAATTTTTACACACTTGGAGAGAACTATATCAACTCCTTAATCCTCTTCAGATCATGACTAACTTGATCGTCGGAGGAATTATTGGAGAACCAAACTCCAGTCTTCTAACGTGTTGCATGCGTGCAGAACGCTCCTCCTATCGGGGGATCAGCCATCAAAGGGGGTCAATGAACCCTAAGCTCTTCAGAATCAGTCCTGAATCCAGCTACGACGCATCCGTGCATCAACAACAATCATCCGCTAGATAATCAATAGTTTGATCAAAAGAAGTGATCTCTTCACTACTTATTCGCAGCATGGAAGATTTAAATTAAAAACGGTGTTCTTCTCACATGCTTGACCTTGTCCACGGTGGAACCATGTTATCAACAGTCTATGATTGTTGTTAGTGCTAGATACATATATGGATCCGCGAAATAAAGAAGGAAAATAAGGAGAAAAACAACCGCAAAAGTATAGGGATTAAATGAAATTCGACAATCAATATACCTATGTTATTAGAGTATAATCAGATCACAATTTCAGTAACAATTAACAATTAACGATTACAGCAAACCTCTCAAAACCCGTGTCTCATCTCCTCACGTCTTTTTCTATTTTTCTCTCTTTAACAACAGGCAATTGAAGTGACAAATATTTATTATTCTAATACCGTATATTTTCCATGCTCCTACTAACTAATTGTGATTTGTGATTTATTATTCTAATACCGTATATTTTCCACGTAAGTCAGGCTCCCCGAAACTAATTTCCACAGCCATCGATCACGTGGGCTTTGGACTCTCATCCAATGTATCCACCACAATACTGAGAATGCTGAAGTGTCCCTGAGCTGTAAATAGATTACATTGATAGACTTGTGTACTGTTTCTACCATGATGGGAATATACGCGATAGAATTCTTTAATCAAAAAACGCAAGTGGTGTTATTTTTTCTAATTAAAAGTGCCCACACATGACATGGGTCCGTGTATCCTGAAATCTTGTTGGGTTTAAATTTTAGCAAAAAGCTTGGTGAACAGACTCACGTGCTCATTTTCTAGGACGCTGTTTTCCTAATGGATGACAGTGTGAAATTTTGGGCTTTTGTCAAGAAAAAGTTGCAGTATCTCTCAAAAGCAAACCGCGTGCCACCTCAAAAGTGCTTCCATTTTTGTTTCTTGGTAAGTTATGAGTAACTTCGTGTCACTAGTTATTGAATCAAAGAAATCACCCAACCAATGTTGGGAATTTTACTCTCCCTCTCCTTTTAAGATCTCCGCAAATCGAAAATAAATCTACAATCCACAAAATAGAAACAATTATAATTAAGAAGAATAAACATTAAATTTTACGTGATTTGATCGGCTAAATTCAATCGATATTTACGGAACATAATACGAGAAATTCACTATGTGTAGGAAGAAACTTACAAAAGGATTCACTCAACTCTATTCTCTCAACCTCTCGACGTTACAGAGATACGCAATATTTCATATTATCTTCAAAGCCACTTCCGTATAACTTTTTGGACAGACAAAGACTGCAAAACTCTCTCCTCTCATATTACCCTTTGAATCCTGTTACACCCTTTACTAATAATAGATTATAAAAATACTTGATGTTCCTAAAACAAGAACATAGATAAAGAAACCAAATCCCTACCATTAACTTAGTATCCACTTTGAATAGGATATAAGCTCTTCATCATGATGAGACATCATGATGAGACCTCTAATTAATTCTTACCAACTATATGGAGCTATACAAACAATCGAAGACACAATTTCAATAAGTACTTGGATTACTTACATTAAAATATTGTGAAGTATGGTGTACTTACATGGATGGAGTATGCAAGCCGCAGAAGATAAAGCTTAAACAATCAAGAAACCCCAAATCTACCAAGCAATCAAGACAAACAGTAAACAATAAGATTTAACGTGGTTCCACGCGATCAAGATGATCCGTGTTCGTCCACGGAGAGAAGGGAAAAGATCTTATTTCTTTTAAAAAGAGATTACAAGAGGTTGAAACTACACACCCCTAACAATGGTGGAATATAGATCTCTCTTTTTTCTTATTGTTAAACTCATGGATTGATATAATATATATAGAGAGATTGATTTTGCTCAATCCTATTAGAACTCTAACTTGAATCCTAATTGGATTTTCCAATTCAATCCAAATTTTAATTAGAATAGTATAACTAATCCTAATCATAGCCCAAACACAATCCTGCTTCTCAACTAATTTGAGTCATCACGAACTCAACAATCTCCACCTTGACTCACATCACGTTGAATTAATCCTTTGCGAAGATATTCTAAAATCAACCCCCACTTTATACAACTCCCTCCCCAAGAGTATTTCTCCAATGTTACTTCTGAAGAACGTGGATGAAATCCAGAGATGCTTTGAACTTCTCCACTGGAATGGCCTTTGTCATCATATCTGTTTGATTCTTCTTTTTATTAATCTTCACCAATTCGATCACTTTTTCCCTGTCAATCCACTCGCGGATCTTGTGATATCTAATGTTAATGTGCTTCGTCCGCTTGTGATACCTCTTATCCTTCTAAGATGAATCGCGCTCTAACTGTCATAATAAATAGGTATTGAATCCTGCATGATGTTAAACATCCTGACCAAACCCCGCAACCACATAGCTTCCTTCGATGCCTCAAGTGCAGCTATGTACTCCGCCTCAATTATCGAAAGAGCCATAGTTTCTTTTAACTCAGCCTTCTAACTAATGTCAAAGTTAGAAACTATGAATACATACCCTGTCGTTGACCTTCACCGATCAAGGTCGGATGTGTAATCTGCATAGACGTATCCCTGTAGTTTCTTAGACCCCTCATCCTCCAAAGATAGAAACAATATGCTCACCTTTGCAGTCCTTCGTAGATAACACAGAATCTACTTCATCGTCTCCCAATGCTGATTTTCTAGATTTGACATGAATCGACTTACTGAACTTACTGCATAGGCTAAGTCAGGCCTAGTGCAAACCATAACATACATCAGCTATCCCACCGTACTCGCATATGGTATCCGAGATATTTTTTTCCTGCTCCTCAATTGTTTGTGGACACTGCTCTGAGGATAATTTGAAGTCACCGGCTAAAGGAGTAGAAACCGATCGTGCTTCATCCATGTTGAACCTTTTCAACACCTTGAGAATATAATTCTCTTGGGACAGCCAAAGATTGCCAAAAACTCTATCTCGTGAGATCTCCATACTTAAGATCTTCTTGGATACTCTCATATCCTTCACGTTGAACTCCATCTTTAGCAACTGCTTGACTTCCCTGATTTGTGAACTTTCCATTACAGCTATCAGCAAATCATCCATATATAACAACAAATATGTTGGATGTCCAGTCTGCCACTACCTCGGAGATTGTTTGAGCCCATACAGAGACCCCTTAAGAAGACAAACATTGCAAAAATGTTGTTTTAACGTCCATCTGCTCCAACTCTAAATCATACTGTGCAACAATAGCCAACAAACGAATGGACGTATGTTTGACAATAGGAGAAAAAAATCTCATTATAGTCCACTCATTCCTTCTGAGCATATCCTTTGGCAACCAACCCTGCCTTCAATTGCTCATCATCTTACTTCTGAAAGATTCACTTACAACCAATCGCCTTTGAACCTCTTGGAAGATTAACCAGAATCCACGTCCGATTCTTCTCCAAAGACTCCATCTTCTGCTCCATGGTTGTAATCCACCTGTCACGATCATCTGCTTCAATGGCCTCTCTGTAGCTACATGGGTCTCCAGCTTTTGTGAATGAAGCAAAAGATACATGATCATCGTCTTCCCAACCATATCTAGTAGATGGCACCACTGTACGGCTCGAGCGTCTCAACGCTATTAGCTGCTCCTCCTGTGTAGTAGTTCTATCTCCATTGCCAGTTGGAGTCTCATCGGTAGGCCCACTAGGCCTTGTAGAGATTTCTAAAAACTCCACCTCCTGTACCCGAGAATCTGTAGAAGCATCTGGAGCTCCACCTTGCACCTTGTCTTCTGTCTTCAAATCTGCCCGTATGTTAGCATCTTATCAAAGACTACATCTCTACTGGTAAAGGCACTGTAAGTCTTAGGATCCCATAACCGGTACCCTTTGACTCCAAAAGTGAATCCTATGAAGATACATTGTCTCAACTTGGACTCCAGCTTGTTTCTCTTCTGACCATCTACAAGACTATACGCTGGACAACCAAAGATGAGTAAAGTCGAGTAGTCCATTGATTCTCCTCGCCATATCTCCTTTGGGATCTAAAGATCAATAGCTGTAGATGATGACTTGTTAATCAAATAACACGCATGATTTATCGCTTCCACCTATATAAGGACCATGAATTTTTGATACTAGTTTAAATAAATTTTTTGGTATTTTAAAATATTAGATTATTATTTTCAAAAGAGTATGGTATTTTCTTAATTTTCTAGAATTTTCTACGATTTAAAAACTCGGTTTTATATTTATTTAATGACTTCGATAATTATAAATTAAATAGTTACGATGAAAACTTTTAAATTAATATTATTGTATTATTGTTAATATTATTATTATCATTGTTAATTAATCATAAGAATTATTTCCTAGTTATTGTTATTTTCCCCCTATTATTTCTCTTATTTACTAATTAATCCCTAAGTATTTCCTTAACCCTAACCTTAATCCTAACCCTACCCTATAAAACCCACGTATACAACTCTTCCTCGTTTCTCACGTATACAACTCTTCCTTGTTTCTCACGCCGACACCCTCTCCTCTCGTGCTCTCATCATCCTAAAGAAACCCCCACGACAGCCTTCTCCTTCTCTCCCTCGTCCATGAAACCCAACGCCCAAACCACCGCCGTTCTCCCCCTCAGGCTGTCACCGTCGTCGTGCCTGTTCTCCCCTTCGGCAACCACCACCCCCTCCATGAGATCCGCGCCGCACCCCAGTGCCCTCTGCCGCCTCCTCAAGCTTTGCCTCCCGTCGCTCCAGCCACAAACCCCGCACCCATCTCCTCCCCGCCATCCGAACTCCGCCACACCCCTGAGCCGCTCGTCCGCAGCCACCCCAGACCTGAACCACGCCAAGCTCACCGCCTCCAGCCACCTCAACCAGCCCGACAACCCCCTACAGCCTCCTCCTCCTTGTCGCAACCTCAGATCTGCCACCCGACCTCCAGCTCCCCTCCTGTCCGCCACCAGCCGCCAGCTCCGCCTCCGCGGCCACCCCCTCTCGTAGCCATCACAGCAGCCCGATGCCTGTAGCCGACAAACCCGCTGTTGCTTGCCTCCAGCAACCCGCAGCGCCGACAAACTCCGCCACTCAGATCCGACGCGGATCTGCTCCAAGCCACCACCCTGTTCGTCGCCCCAACGATAACCAGCAGCCGCCGTCGCCTCCTCTACCGCGTCGAGCCATCACCGTCAACCCTGAGTCGCCGGACCCCGCTCTCACGTCGGATTTAATCTCGCACATCGACATCGATACGTTTGACGAATACACCGAGGCAAGATCTCACCGCTTAATTATTATCATTTTATAATTATTATTGTTAATTATATTGGTTATATATTATTGTGATTACTATCATTATTGTGGTTTATATGCATTTTGAATATCTACGTGGAATGATGATTGCGAACACATGGTGAAAATTAGATTAATAATTTTGTTAATCATATTTTTAAGAAATTACGGATATGAAATGATAAGTTATGTGTTAAAATTAGAATTTATGAAATTTTAATTTTATTGAAAAGAAATTAATTGAGGGAAATTTATAAAATAGGAAAATATTACTTTTCATGTAGAAAGGAATTAATATATTTATATTACATAAATATTTTTATTTTAAATTAGTCATAATAAGAAATAGTTTTAACGAATAATTTTGGAAAAAGAATATTATTATTTATGATAGTATGATTGATAGTCATAGAGCGCGGCATTCCATATACAAAACAACATCGGTTTTGAGTTTTCTTTTTTTGCATTATTATATTAGAGAATACGTAAGTACGGATAATTTGCATGAGAAGTTCAGACATTTCAGTAGTAAGATAATAATGAAACCCCCTCATGTATTAATGTTGTAGTAGATTGTTCATACATTTTATGTTCCATTATAATTCTTATTCATGCTTCATAAACTTGTTTAATCATGTTCAATATGTAGTATTATTATTCATTATCTTGATGTGTTGAGAACCTTAGTAGTTCATGACTTAGTGGCCTTGTGCGTCATGAACAGACTTAGTGACATGTGTGGGTGTTGACCGAGTTAGGTGGTGAACCCGAGTTTAATAGGGATTATGATTGCTGAATTAGAGAATACAAGAGAGTTGGGATGGAGAAGTCCTTGTTCATGTGATCGGATATAGCTATTGATGTATCTTCCAGGCTCGCTCCATGATCCAGTGTAGCTTGGGGTTAGTTTGTTGGGTCAAAGTGAAGCCAGTGTAGTCACTTTGGTCCGTGAATTGGATATTCACCCGAGTTTAACTTGAGTTCGAACCAGGTTAAAATCGGATTGTGTGTAGCCCTCTGACTGATCCAGTGTAGCGGTGTATTGGGTACACGTAAGGGATTTGTGAATAGTCAGATATCCGGTGATATGAGTGATGAATTTATGTGAGAAGTTGACCAGTAACTTGTTATAGGATGGATTAGTCGTAGGAATTAGATTACCAGTTGGCTTGAGTTCTTATGTTCATTCTGATAGTAGCAAATGTTCACTTAAATTGCTAGAATTACAGAATCATGTTCTATCATTATTATTGTTATAGCATGGGTCATTAAACCATTTTATTTGTTCATGTGAGATCTTGCCGTGTGTCATGCATGCTGACGTACACCTGTTTTCCTCTTGTGTGCGTCAGACTTAGGAGACAGACAGGTCCAGCTTGACATTGAAGCAGAGCCAGCGTATGCCGAGCCGGATTGCTTTTCGAGGGAGTAGAAGAACTAGCTGAAACGTAGTAGGTTTCTTCTGTAGTAGTAGTTGGACATTAGAACTTTTTTACCGTACTTTTCTTTAGTTAATGTCAGATTTTCGTATTTTGGTAGTACTTTCTTTTATTATGGACTATGTATTTCTATTTTTATCTAGAGCTGCTTTGTAATAAGGGTATGTTGGACCTATATTTTATGTCTAGGATGATTTGTTTTTGATGATATATTCATTTCTTATTCTGGGTTGTCTTTATATTCTTGTTATTGTGATCGGGGACCTGTGATTGAGATTTATGTATTTGACGCTTAACATATTAGATTGAGAAGAAAAAAAGAAAAAAAAATAATAGTGTATATTTCTTCTCAATCTAATACGTCGCAGACTTGTTCACGTTCTGATTCCCGAATATTTTGGGAAACATGGCGTGACAACCTAAAAACCTTCGGACATGTCTGCTTATAGCAAGAGACTGCGGGCTCTTTCCATTAATGTCTGATTCAAGCATTCAGCTACCCCCATTTTGTTTTGGTAATCCTAGCATACTTAACTGATGTTGGATGCCTTCATTAGTCAAGTACTTTTGAATTCCTTGGAGGTATACTCACCCACATTATCTGACCTCAAGACTTTCAGTTTTAGCCCCTTCTGATTTTCTGCTAACGCTTTCCACTCCTTGAACTTCTAAAAAACTTTAGACTTAGCTTCCTGGAGAAATCATCAATGAATGTAACATAATACCTCGCACCCCCAATGGATGCCTTCGGTGAGGGTCCCCGCACATCAGTGTGGACAAGATCTAGCAACCCCTTTGACTTATTCTAAAACCCCATAAATTTGAATATTTTATGATAAATAATGACAAATATGTTATATAGTAAAAAAATAACATATCTTAATATTTGAGTATGATAAGAATTAATTTGAAATTAATTTAATGTATATTTGTGAAAATATGAGTGTAAATGCACAAAACAAGCACAAAGGCCAAAAGAGTAAAAATTTAGGAATAATAACCAGTTAAGAGTTTCTATATTTTATGCACCGATGTAGATAGAATCTGGGAAAGTGTAAAATAATAAAGTTATAGGTCTCTTCAATAGCTTTCCAACAAAACTTAGATCACCTCTTTCTGAGATCGGATGAGAAAATTATAGCCATTATACCAAACCCTAGTCCGAGCACGACCCAGAAACCTGCGCAGTCGACCGCGGCGGTCAACCACTGGGCGAATCTGTTTCTGCCAGATTTGTTTCGGGTTGGAATTTGTTTATACCGAACCCAGTTGTTACCCTATGTATATATACTCGTTTTAAAGATATTTTAACCCTCTTTCACGTGAGATTAACACCAGCAACCTTCCTCCTCAAACCCTAACCCTGATTATGAGTTTTGGGAGAGATCTCGGGGTGTTTGTCGAAGGAAAGGCGAGGAATTGTGATTTTTGGCGTCGAGAGATCATTTGTTGTTCGTTTCAGAGGCTTGTTCACGTGCAAAGGCAAGATCACTTGCATCCAAACTCATCCACATAGTTAAATAACTAGTTTAGAAGTATAATTTGTGTTTACATGCTTAGATCTTAATCTAATGTGAAAAAGATTAGATTTTTATTATTAGATCTGAAACAAATGTTAGATCTACATATTTTTCTTGTTGTTTATAATAGAAACATTAGCATGATCATTAGGGTTCTTTAAAACTTTATTTTTAACTTGTTAATCATGTTCTAATCATGTTTAAACCTAATTTGACATTTAATTGAGTTTACATGTGGATTAAAGATGAGAAAACCCTAGGTTTGTGATACCTAAGTGTTAAAAATATGATTTAATGAATGTATATCTTTCTGAGATGTTTGACAATTATGCTTATGTTTAATATGTTAAAAGTTTATACTTTAAATTAAAGAATTTAGTTAATTAGGTTGAAAAACCCTAATTAGATTAACACAAGTGTTTGATTTATGTTCGAGATAATTTCAACAAGTGATTATTAAAGTTTAAGTGTTGTTATATGTTTTATATATGTTTCAGTATGTTTTAAACATGTTTGAATCACAAAGTCAACATAAACACAACACTGTGCAGAAACCTGCACGTTTCTGGAATTTCTGTGTTTGGTCGACCGCACCTTAGCGACGGTCGACCGCGTGTCTGGAAGAAGCCTGAGCAACCCTGAAAACCTATCGCGGTTGATCGCCTCATAATTGCGGTCGATCGCCAACTTCTTTTATGGCCTATGCATGTTTGTTTGGCTTTGTTTGGTTTTCGAGAGAGTTTCTCGATCTTGTACTGATATATTATGATGCTTAAGAGTTGTTTAACACCTGAAATGAAGGTGAACACCAGTTATGGACACGTACACCGAGATATGTGTACGTACACTTAGATTATGTTGTGTTAACATATTTTTATCTCATGTCGAGCTGATGAATACATATGGGAGAGTATAGTCATTTTTCATATATCCGAAAATAGGGAGATAAAACCTATTTCTGTAGGACGATTGAGTAAGAGTATTACAAAAGTATCGTCATTTCATATATCCGGAATAGGGAGATAAAAACCTATTTTCGCAGGATGGTTGAATAATAGTATTACAATATTATCGTTATTCATGCATCCGGAATAGGGAGATAAAACATATTTACGCAGGACGATTGAGTAAGAATATTACAATAGTATCATTATTTCATGTATCCAGAATAGGGAGATAAAACATATTACCGCTGAGCGATTGAGTAAGAATATTACAAGAGTGTCGCTATTACACAAGGAGATGCACACATGTATGTATTATCAATTGTAGTTACTCCCATGTTAGATTACCCATGAATATGGTACATTCTATGATTTGTGGCATACACGATATGTCCTATGGTGATTTTTTGAGTTGAATGATATTCTCTTATAATTGCGCCAACTACTTGAGAAGTAGTTCGAGATTATGACATTGGTTCTATATGGTTGAGTCTTGGAGTATTTCTTTTGAGTATTGTTTTCATTCATAGAGTTAGAATTGGTATTTAGAGATCTACAATTTGAGACATATGGTATATATATGAGGGTTTCCTTGTTTGGATTATTTCTCTCGACGTACTACGTCTCGTCTTATAGGTGTCTAAATATTAACTCCATTAGATACGTGAAAAATAATATAGGTAGACTATGCTTAATAGATAGAGCCTCCACTTCATCTATTATTTACCGCAGGATGATAAAGTTCTAGCATAATCATCATCGCATAGTCTTAGTAGCTGAAGCTCCACTTTATAGTATGTTCATTGTTCAGACTTTAGAGTTGTATTCATTTTGTGGAGGCTAGGTGCCTTAGTGAGATTTCATTTGACTCATTGTGTTGAGATGTATTTCAGACTCAGAGATATTTTAATTCTATTTCAGTTAGGCTCATTTGTTAATATACTTCTTCTGTGCATATCTGATTTTATACTACTTTTATTATTTGCATGTTTTGTACCTTCACCTATTTGTTATTTCTACTAGAGAGGTAGTAACTATGATGGTAAAACATGTCGTAGCATGGTGTTTGGTGCTTGGCAGGTTTGACAATCCGGGTTTTACCTTGGACTTCAGCCTTGTGTGAACCCTAGGGCGTCACAGTTGGTATCAGAACTCTAGTTCCAATATCCTTAGGATCATTCCTGTGTCAAATTGTGGAGCTAGGATAGAGTTTTCTAGGATTCATGTATAGTATCCGCTAAGAATTTTCTAGAATGAGTGAGGACGATATATGCGTATATCTTAAAATATTTAAATTTTTTTATGACAATTATTTTATGTTGATTTAAAGTATTTGCGTGAATACTATATGTTATGAATACGTATTGTGATATGTTATGTATATATATTTTGTAACCTTATTTACTATGTTTATTAAGCTCTCCTCTTGATATTATAAATGTTGGGATGAGGATATAGTCGAGATAAAACTCGTACATGGAGAGCTGGGCAAGCAAAGCTCGAGCCGTAGCAGGCTCTATAGTATTTGATCGACTTTATAGCACCGTTTGTAGTGAGATTTTGTAACACTCGAGGAGCTAGAGGCGCATCTGTTTTCGCCAGCAGTATTATTTTCTAGAGTTGCACCACCAATTATACCAGTTATGCCTATTGAAGAGGCAATACCTATGATTTTCATCATCACCACAACCAGCTGTTGATAGAGCCGCAGAGCAGGAGGCTTGGCTTTGTAAGAATAGTAAAGATATCAGACACTGAGAATGTCATAGTGTAGGGCACACCGGATTCATGTACAGCTTATAAATAAAAAGGAATATGTAAAAATTTCTTAACGTAGACTCAGTAACAAACCAGAGGTTAAAAATATTCAGCATAGAGGACATCACCAGGGAATAGCAGAAAAAGATAACTACGATTTTATATTTTTACCGGGACAATGAATATCACTTATTTGGAAAAATTTTGTTTACTTCTTCGACAAGAAGTTAGAGCTAGTTCGATTAAAACAATGAGATATGCCTATAGTTAATTATGAAATCAAGACTAACATGATGGAAATGACAAGGGCAAGAGACCTATTATAGGATTTAGAGGACACAGTAGCGGGGTAAGGATTTTTACCATCAGCAACAAAGATATTATTAGAAGAGAGCACAACATGATTCGATAGCGACGCAGCACCGCAGGATTCAGGATACATGATACAATTATAACATGATCAAACATAGAGTGAAGGATTATCGTAGTACACCAGCAGGAGACCAACATGACAGAGGTCAAGGTCAATAGTCTTAGGACTGCGGTTACGGCCAGCATCGGAGGATAGATGTACTACCGGTTATTCCGAGAATTTAGGGGCCTATAGGCCATAATTGCACTATTCAGAGTATTCATCATTGCCAGATGGACTCATTCGTTCCACCACCGATAGCACAGCAGTCGCTAGCCATCGATAGGGTTTATGTAGTCTATCGCGTGAGCATAGTGCGAGCGGAGTTTTTGTAGTAAATTCTTATCCAGTTTGAATCTTGTTTGATTCAGGAACTTTGTATTCTTTCATATTTCATGCCTTTATGTATAGGATTTAGTTAGTTACACATCCCTTAGATGTTCTGTTATCAGTTTCTACTCCTTTAGAGGAGGTCTCCCTATTAGAGAGTATATGTAGGAGATATGTCATCAGTATAGATGAGTTTGAGTTCATCTTTGACCTGGTCGTTTTTGTGGATGTCGAATTTCGATGTCCTTCTTGGTATAAAATGATTATCATCCTATAATATCAGTATCGACTGTTTTGCTAAAACAGTATACTTGTAAGCATTCGTTGGGATTGTATAGATAGTAGCAACCTCATAGGGTAACCAGAATGCAGAGTCATTTCTGACATACGCCGAGGAGGTGATGATAGGGGATCGGGGTGTAGTTTTGAGCAAGACCGGAGTCATCTCAGAGTATCAGGATGCCGTTCAGGACATACATATGTTTTCTCCAGTGAGAGAGGTTGTTTTCCTACATCGAGTTGCAACAGGCACCATACCGATATGCCGAGCACCCTATCATATCATATGGCACCCCTGGAGATAAGGGAGCTACAGACTCAGTTAGATGAGTTGTTATATCAGAGTTTTATTATCTGGAGTCATTTTTCATAGGAGTACCGGCCCTCTTCGTGGAGAAGAAGGACAGTAGCATGTAATTATGTATAGATTATCGTGAGTTGAACAAGGTTACTTCTCAGATCACGGATCCACTATCGAGGATTTATGACTTGTTCAACCAGCTGCGGGGAGCGTAATATTTCTTAAAGATTAATCTTCGTTCTAGTTAGTTCCAGTTGCGAGTGCGATAAATAGATATTTTCAAAACCATATTTTCTGACTCGATATGGGTCTTTTGAGTTCTTGTCATGCCACTTGGGCTCAATGCACTCGTGGTATTTATGGATTTGATGAATCGGGTTCTCCATCCATGTTAGGACCAGTTCGTAGTCATTTTATTGACAACATCATTATCTTTTCAAGGTCGGAGGCAAAACACGAGCAACATCCTCTATTGGCATTGCGGGCATAGTGGACAGTCGAGATTAGAGGCATTAGTGATACGTTGAATTCAGCAAATACGAGTTTTGGTTATAAGATATCAGATTTTTTTAGGCCATGTCATCAGCAGGGGGCATAACAGTGGATCCAGCCATTATTGAGGCTGTACTTGATTAGGAGCCACTAAGGACCATTACAGAGATTCATAGTTTTGGTAGGGTACGAGAGAAAGTTCAATCGGGACTTTTCGAAGATTTTGATACAACTTACATACCTTACGAAGAAGGGTGTATAGTTTGCTTTGGGCACGGGTTGCCATGAAGCCTTTAAGACTATTAAGGCTAGATAGACTACAGTAACAATTTTGACTTTTCTAAGTAGTGATACAACATTTGTCATTTACGTGAACACGTCATTAGCAGGACTAGGAGGTGTTTTGATGCAGACCCGGAGGGTATAACTTATATTTGGCGATAGTTGAGGCGCATCATACTAGATATATAGTATATCCAGGTACAATAAAAATGTACAAAGATGTGAAGAGGCACTTCTGGAGGAGTTTCCAGAATTTGTTAGGTAGCCAGTGTGATATTCTAGTGTTTTCCACCCGCAGATGGATGGACAAACGGAGAGAGTAAACCAAGTGTCGGAGAACAAGTATCAAACATGTATTATAGACTTGCAGGATAGCTGGGAGGATCATATCCCATTGATTGAGTGTGATTATAATATCATTTATCACAGACTATTGGCATGACACCGTATGAGGCATGGTACGAGAGGTATTATAGATTGCATATTCATTAGGCAGAATTACAAGAAAGTTTATTGCTTAGATAGAAGCTTGTGTGGTGGACTATAGGGAAGGTAACAGAGGTTTGGGAGCGTATTCTTATAGCACATAGTCGTCGAAAGAATTACGCAGACCAAAGACGACGACCGTTAGAGTTCTAGATTAGGGACTATGTCTTATTGAAAATACCGCAGATGAGTTTAGTGACCCGATAGACGGGGAAAGTTTACCCCAAGGTATATTGGTCCATTCATGAGAGTTGAACATTTTGGAGCCATTTCGTATCAGATAGATCTTCTAGCATCGATGTCGAGTATACACGATATTTTCTATGTTTCGATGATTAAGAAGCATTTGCACGACAAGGAGCAGCAGAGGGTGATTGATGCACCAAAATTTGAGTTTCAGATAGGTTTAACTACCGTGGAGATCACGGGTTGTATTCTTACTAGAGAGGATGAGAGACATAGAAAGAAAGTAATACCTTAAGTTAAAGTTCAATAGAGATGGAAAAGAGCTGAGGAGGCTTCTGGGAGCGCGAGGAGGATATGAATCACGACTACCCGCACCTATTCGAGTGTGTAAATTGATTGGGTTATAGCTTATTAGTGTTTATGATTTTTGATTGTTCTATATGGTCATATTTATATTTAACGCTAGAATAGGGGTATTAACACTTAGCTCCTAATCATTCGGAACACATGGTATATATATGGGGGTTCATTGTTTGGATTTTTCACCCGACGTACTAGTTCCGTTTAGTTAGGGGTTAAGTAGGAGTATCCTCATTTTAGATTGTTAAGCATAGATATTGCTAGTGATTCAAATCTAGGGATCAATGATATGAGATGTGTATAGGAGGGTTTCCTTGTCTGGATTATCCCCTCTTAGTGCTTTTCTTACATTATTAATTCCTAAGATACGATTGCGGAATTTCAGGGACGAAATTCTTTTAAGGGGGGAAGAATGTAGAACCTCGTAAATTTGAATATTTTATGATAAATAATGATAAATATGTTATATAGTGAAAAATATGAGTGCAAATGCACAAAACATGCACAAAGGCCAAAAGAGTAAAAATCTGGGAATAATGACCAGTTGAGAGTTTCTATGTTTTACGCATCAATCCAGTTAGAATCTGGAAAAGTGTAAAGGAATAAAGTTGTAAGTCTCTTCAATAACTTTCCAGCAAATCTTAGATCACCTCATTCCGAGATCAGATGAGAAAGTTATAGCCATTATACCAAACCCCGGTCTGAGCATGACTCAGAAACCTGTGCAGTCGACCGCGGTGGTCGACCTCTGGGCGAATCTGTTTCTGCCAGGTTTGTTTCGGGTTGGGTTTTGTTTATACCAAACCCAGTTGTTACCCTATGTATATATACTCGTTCTAAAGCTCTTTTAACCCTCTTTCACGTGAGATTAATAACAGCAGCCTTCCTCCTCAAACCCTAACCCTAATTGTGAGTTTTGAGAGAGATCTCAGGGTGTTTGTCGAAGGAAAGGCGAGGAATTATGATGTTTGGCGTTGAGAGATCATTTGTTGTTCGTTTCAGAGGCTTGTTTATGTGCAAAGGCAAGATCAATTGCATCCAAACTCATCCCCATAGTTAAATAACTAGTTTAGAAGTTTAATTTGTGTTTACATGCTTAGATCTTAATCTAATATGAAAAAGAATAGATTTTTGTTGTTAGATCTGAAACAAATGTTAGTTCTATATGTTTTTCTTTCTGTTTATAATAGAAACATGATCATGATCATTAGGTTTAAGTTTTGTTTTTAACTTGTTAATCATGTACTAATTATGTTTAAACCCTAATTTGATATTTAATTGAGTTTACATATGGATTAAAGATGAGAAAACCCTAGGTTTGTGATACCTAAGTGTTAAAAAATATGATTTAATAAATGTATATCTTTTTGAGATGTTTGGCAATCATGCTTATGTTTAATATGTTAAAAGTTCATGCTTTAAATTGAAGAATTTGGTTAATTAGGTTGAAAACCCCTAATTAGATTAACACAAGAGTTTGATTTATGTTCGAGATAATTTCAACAAGTAATTATCAAAGTTTAAGTATTGTTGTATGTTTTATATATGTTTCAGTATGTTTTAAACATGTTTGAATCACAAAGTCAATATGAACACAACACTGTGCAGAAACCTGCACGTTTTTGGAATTTCTGTGTTCGGTCGACCGCGCCTTAGCGACGGTCGATCGGGTGCCTAGAAGAAGCCTAGGCAACTCTAAAAACCTGTCACGGTCAACCGCCGCATAATTACGATCGACCGCCAACTTCTTTTATGGCCTGTGCATGTTTGTTTGGCTTTGTTTGGTTTTCGAGAGAGTTTCTCGATCTTATACTGATATATTATGACACTTAAGAGTTGTTTAACACCTGAGATAAAGGTGAACACTAGTTATGGACACACACACCGAGATATGTGTATGTACACTTAGATTATGTTGTGTTAACATATTTTTGTTTCATATTAAGCTGATGAATACATATGGGAGAGTATAGTTATTTTTCATGTATCCGGAAATAGGGAGATAAAACCTATTTTCGCAGGATGATTAAGTAAGTGTATTACAAAAGTATCATTATTTCAGGTATCCGGAATAGGGAGATAAAAACCTATTTTTGCAGGACGATTTAGTAATAGTATTGTAATAGTATCGTTATTCATGTATCTGGAATAAGGAGATAAAACATATTTTGTATCACAATAGTATCGTTATTTCATGTATCCGGAATAGGAAGATAAAACCTATTACCGCAGAGCGATTGAGTAAGAATATTACAAGAGTATTGCTATTGCATAAGGAGACACACACATGTATGTATTATCAGTTATAGTTACTCCCATGTTAGATTACCCATGAGTAAGGTACATTTTGTGATTTGTGACATACATGATATGACCTATGGTGATTGTAGGCAATAAAAATTGCCTTTAATCCTTATCGAAGAAGTTCAGAACAAAACTGCTAAAACCTCGCCCGAAATAGCAAAAAGGGGAAAAACGCAGATATCTCCCAAACCGTAAGGAATTTGGCGAAACAGAGGAAGCGAACCGAAGCCTTCGGCTGGGTTCGGATGGCCTCGTCTCGTCGAGATAGGCGGTTTTCATATGTAATTCGTCCAATTCCGACTTACGGTTTGAAAGTTACGACCTATTCTTCGATCCATGCTCTAGAGCTCGCCTAACGGCTTGAAGCTCGCCTGCAGACTCCAGATCCGCCTGCAGACTCCAGATCCGCCTGCAG
>BQKN01000346.1:37945-55254 GCA_022839385.1 Asparagus kiusianus | reverse complement strand
GGTCCCAGATCCGCCTGCAGTCCCAGATCCGCCTGCAGACTCCAGATCCGCCTGCAGACTCCAGATCCGCCTGCAGACCCAGGCCCGACTACAGACTCGCCAGCTCATCGTCAACTACCCACTTGGAGTATGGGAACAGTCACATCAGTGGTCAGATCCCCTGTTTCGAGGGAGGAAGCATGGCGTTCCTCACCTAAGTACTAGGTACAGCCAGGGACAGCTACAAGAATAGGGCGGCTGGCTCCCTCACCTCTACTAGTGGTCAAATCCCACAAATCAAGGGATGGCCCATGCCATCCCTTGCCTATTTAAAACCCACCTTCAGCCAGCATAAAAAGGGGGGGCGAGGGGATCTGCCCAGTAAAAAAGGGAATTGGCGGTTGCATATTCTGCTGGCTAATCTCCCAAAGGTTGAACCTTAGCTCTTTTGCTAAAGGCTCCCTCATTTGAAGAGACTCGTCGGAACCCTCTGACTTGAGGCTCTCGGGTAGACTCGAACCCCCTTACATCGGACCTTCTACTGCGTACTGAAGCTCCAGCAGCAACTTCGATCGGATCGTCCAAGGGAAGCAAACTCGGCACGAGCACCGAGCGAGGCGTCCTATCGCTACCGAGGAACCCACGTTAAACAAGGAGGGCATTCCCTCCGCTTCTGTTGTAAACATTTGATTATTAGTTTGTAATAAGCTTTCTTATAAATACAAACGAAGTTCCCTGTTTTCGGGAGATCAAAATTTACACCTACAGTGATTTTTTTTGAGTTAAATGATATTCTCTTATAATTGCGCCAACTACTTGAGTTTAGTTCGAGATTGTGACATTGATTCTATATGGTTGAGCCTTAGAGTATTTCTTTTGAGTACTGTTTTCACACATAGAGTTGGAATTGGTATTTAGGGATCTACAATTTGAGACATATGGTATATATATGAGGGTTTCCTTGTTTGGATGATTTCACTCGACGTACTACGTCTCTTCTTGTAGGTGTCTAAATATTAACTCCATTAGATATGGGGAAATGATATAGGTAGACTATGCTTAATAGATAGAGACTACACTTCATCTAGCAACCCTTTTCCCTGGAGGCGGATGGAGGTGATCTTGATGTAGCGCTCTGACGCTCTTGTTATTGTTCTTTTTGTTTAAATTCTCTCTTTCAGGTTGATCAGAGTTTCGAAGAGCCGCAGTATGACGGAGTTCTAGCATAGTCGTCGTCGCACAGTCTTAGTAGCTGAAGCTCCACTGTATAGTTATGTTCATTGTTCAGACTTTAGAGTTATATTCATTTTGTAGAGGCTGAGTACCATAGTGAGATTTCATTTGATTCATTATGTTGAGATGTATTTCAGACTCAGAGATATTTTTATTCTATTTCAGTTGGGCTCATTTGTTGATATACTTCTTCTGTGCATATCTGATTTTGTACTACTTCTATTATTTGCCTATTTTGTACCTTTACCTATTTGTTGTTTCCACTAGAGAGATAGTGACTGTGATGGTGAAATATGTCGTAGCATGGTATTTGGTGCATTGCAGGTTTGACAATCCGGGTTATACCTTGGACTGCAGCCTTGTGTGAACCCTGGGGTGTCACACTTATGCTGCGAAGTAGAGAAAGATACTCTACGCTGCTTCCCCATAACACAATACTTACAAAAGTCAAGTTTGCATTGAGTTATTCCTTAAAGCACGCCCTTGTCTTGGAGTACTTGCAGACCCCTTTCACTCATGTGTCCTAGACACATGTGCCAAAGTCTTGACCAATTAGTCTTCTCTATTGTGGCTGAAACCTCGCCCTTAATATCGTTGCCTATCAGTCTGTATAAGTTCCTCATGTGTTCCCCTTTCAGAATAGCAGTAGCCCCCCTGGTGACTATGATAGCTCCGCCTTCACTACTGAACTTGCACCCTTGATCCTCAAGAGCTCCTAGCGAAAGAAGATTTTTCTTTAATTCTGGAACATACCGAACATTAGAGAGAGTCCTTTCCTATTCATCGTGCATCTTCATTCTGACGTTCCTAATGCCAACAATCCGACACACTGCATCGTTCCCCATGAGAACCGATCCTCCAGAAACAGGATTGTAAGTGATGAACCACTCCCTCCTTGGGCACATATGATATGTGGATCCTGAATTAAGTAACCAATCATCGGTATACTTGCTCGTACCTAACTCTACAGTCAATACGTCACAGAGATCTTCTACGACACCAGCATGGTTATCCTTACCCTTTAGTGTTGTTAGTCTCTCCATCCTGTTTTTTTAAGTACTCATTGTACGACTTGCAATCATTCTTGAAGTGACCTGGTCATTTGCACCAAAAACAGACGACAAAATTAGAATTTCCTTGAGTCTTGACCGGCTCCTTGCCCTTCGACTTCTCTTTCTTTACATTGGCCACTAGACCTGAAGATTCCTCCATGGTGTCCGTCTTCCTGATGAGTTCATTATTCTGAATCATCGAGATGACATCCTCCAACTCCAAAGTCTCCTTCCCATACATGATGGTAGTCGCCAAGTGATTATAACTGGGTGGAAGCGAACACAGCAACAGAAGAGCTTGGTCTTCTTCTTCTAGCTTCACCTCAAGAGCCAACAAATCACCAATAATCTTATTGAATATGTTCATGTGTTGCAGAATAGATGTACCTTCCTTCATCCAAAGTTCATAGAGCTGCTTCTTCTTGAAGAGTTTATTTGACAAACTCTTCGTCATATACAAGCTTTCCAACTTGCACCACATAGTCGCAGCCATGCTCTCGTTCATAATGTTGTAGAGCACCTAATCTGACAAGCATAGGATAATCGTAGCCTTTGCGCATACATCCATATCTTTCCGCTCATCTTCATCCAAAGTGGATGACTTCTTCTCAAAACCGTCTAGAGATCGGTGGACCCCTTCCTTCACGAGTAATGTCATGACGCACATCTTCCATAAGAAAAAATTCGACTTGCCATCAAATTTCTCCATCTCGAACTTGGTCTCTGTCATCTTGGTCGTCATAGTAGCTCTGATACCAATTGTTAGAGTATACAAGCCGCGAAAGATAAAACTTAAACAATCAAGAAACCCCAAATCTACCAAGCAATCAAGACAAACAACAAACAACAAGATTTAACGTAGTTCCACGCGATCAAGATGATCCGTGTATGTCCACGGGGAGAAGAGAGAAGATCTTATTTCTTTTGAGAAGAGATTACAAGAGGTTGAAACTACAAACCCCTAACAATGGTGGAATATAGATCTCTCTTTTTTCTTGTTCTTAAACCCATGGATTGATACCATATATATAGAGATTGGTTTTGCTCAATCCTATTAGAACTCTAACTTGAATCCTAATTGGATTTCCTAATTCAATTAATTCTTTCAATCCAATCCTAATTAGGATCGTATAACTAATCCTTATTAGAGTCCAAACTCAATCCTACTTCTCAACTTATTTGAGTCATTACAAACTCAACAGGATGATCCGTGAGTCTGCATATCAACACAAGTATTGAGATTACTGTTTGTATCTACACTGATAACCCCAAATTTTAAGGTTAAATGTGTAGGTAGAATCAGAAATTTTAGAAGTATTCATAAATACTTAGACTCTATGGTTACTCGTATAATTACGTGATAACTCATGTTAGGTGAATGTAATTAGTCCTTTGATAAAATGCTCAAGTGACAAGATTGATGTGTCCCAACATAGCTTTGATTAATGTACCATCACACTTTAAGTCATCATCATAAATGTTGGATTGCAGTGTGCTGTATGTATCCTCATGATTCCAAGAATATGGTCCTTGGGTTATCTTTGTTGGAACTATGTTTCTATTTAGTTTTGTTTTTAATTGGTCAGTTACCATTTTATCTTGAAAAATCATACAGTTATTTCATGGAGAGTTAGCTACCCCTACAAATGATATAAATATTACTGTTGCTTTAACTTTACTCATGCCAATGGCATATTTTTATGCTGAGTCTTAGCAAAAAAGGATTGGGTTATTTTAGAAGTACATTCAACCAACTCCTATTTCAATTTTTCATTGAATGTATGGAATAGAAAATACAAGTTTGAATAGAGTGTAACCCATGTTGCCCAAAGTAAAATTACAATAAAAGGTGTGAGTTGTGCGCGGCGCGGAAGCGGTCGAATCACACAATCCAAACAAGAGAGATCACAACCAAATAAACAAGCACAATCACCAAATAACACAAGAGATTTACGTGATTTGGCAAGTTGCCTACGTCCACGGGGCAAGGAGGGGAGAGTTCTTACTACTAGAAATCAAGGGAATACAAGTAGAGTTACAAATCTCTCAGATTAAACCCTAAAACAAAGCTCTTGATCTCTCACAACTCTCCCACAATTGGATGCAACAATTCTCTCTTCAAGGCTGCTCAAAATCGTCCTTGAGATTACCCTAAACAATCAGGTTTTGAGTTATATATAACTCAGAAACGAATCGGGTCGAAAAACAAAGCCCAGCCCAGAAATCATCGATGGTCGACCGCACAGGTCTCGCGGTCGACCGCGACGGTCGACCGAACCACAAAACCCGAGAGAAAATCCATTACAGTCATCCACGATCGACCGCGGCGGTCGACCGCCACCAGCTCCAACTCCTACTAGCCTTCGTGCACGTTCACGGTCGACCGCGACGGTCGACCATCAGTCTGCCTGGCTGAATTCTTTGCTGTTTCCTGTATTTTTTTAATTCTCCACCTCGGCGAATGTTTCCACCAAAACTGAGCCGACACCAAATCATCCCATAGTCCCTCAACAAGTCAGGAAACCAAACTAGAGCTGAAACACGATCTCCCCCCATCTGAATCAACTGATCAAACCGGCTGCATCTGAAAGACTGCCTATGTATCCTCTTGCCCAAGGAATCAAGCCGAACATAGTTCACCCAAATGGCCTCCAAAGGCCTCAATTCACTAGAAGAGTTCATAACCCTTCTCCATCATCACGATCAAGTCTACGGCTGATAGCACCTCTAATGGCCCCAAACTGAAACAATCCAAACATCTCCACCTGAGATGAACCAATTGTCATATCCAGACTACATCTATCAGCGGTACTCGAATCAATCAACCTATCATCTGCATCCAAATCAACACGATTCCTAATCTGTGTCACATCAGTTGGAATCCCAAATGATGCAGTATGATCTGGAGTTTCCACCCAACGTGGAGTAGTATCACTCTCCACCCGCTGCGATATCCTAAAGATCTGATCACCACTCTCCACCTGTCGAGAGTCAAACGTGACATACCTGCTTAGAATAATGTCAGAAGCCAATACCTGATAATCAAACATGCCTCTGAATCCCAAATGTGCTATCGGATCAAATCTCACATCCACGATGTGACCAAGTGCTGGGTAGCCAAACATCCGACGCAATCCAAAATCTGAAGTAGCTCCACCAGATCTCATATCTCTACATGCAACAGTTGGCAACCTATACATAAGACGGCCCAAACATGTCGTAGCCTGCACACCAATGCCAATGCTCGACATCAAACGCCGATCCTCCTCCAGAAAGGAACAGCTGCCCAAATCTGCCATCTCGCCTCGTCGCCTTAAAGTTTCCACACCCATGAAGTGTCTCCTATTGCCGTGAGCTCGGCACAAATGTAAGAAAGAACCCCTACCATAATCAGAACGTTGGGTTACCTTTCTACCAACACACTTCCTCCATCTGTTGCGGGCTTCTAGGACTTCACATCAACGAGACTTGGTTGCAACCCACCAATGCCTAGAGAAATCCCCAACTATGAAAACCACATACCTATTACCTCCCAATGATGCTCTCTTGGAAGGCCCCCGAATGCCTGAATGAACACCCCTCAGAAGACCCCTCGAATGATGGATAGAAGTGCCAAACTCCACCTCGGTCTTCTCGCTCATACCAATGGGTTCACAGGACTTCAAACTGCAGGTCATAGCACTCCTCAATAATCTATGCACGACATTACCAATCAAATAACCCAGCATCAAACAACGCCACAGTCTAGCCGAATCTGATGAAGACGTCATCTCCCTATCAATCGCCGTGCCTCCAAGCGAATAATACAAATTTCTTCTTCTGACGCCCTTCATCACAATCATGGACCCCGATGTGACCTTCAAACGTGTATCCACCAAGGTCACTTTATAGCCAGATGCCACCAAAGCTTCTAGTGAAATGATGTTCTTCGACAACTGCGGAACGAACCTCACTTCATCCAACTCCTGAATCACTCCGTCATACATCCGAATACGAACGGTACCAATACCACCAATAGAGCATGCATGTCCATTACCCATAAGCACAACATCCTCTCTTTCCAACTTCTGAAAGCTGAAGAACCAATCCTTCCTAGGGCATACGTGGTATGAAGCACCCGAATCCAACATCTACTCTGTAGAGTTGGCAACACAAACTGACGGCATTGCAGAAATGAATAGCCCGAAGAATCCGAATCTGAATTGTTATCACTAGTCTTGACAACATTCACCTCTGAAGCTTGTACAGCTTTCTCCTTATTCTTCTCGGCTCGATATAACTTTGGGCATTCAGCTTTCCAATGTCCATCCTTTTTACAAAAGGCACACTGATTTCTACGAATCCCCACGATGTGCACCTCTAGACTGCGACCTCCTGCTTCGGTTTGAACCACAGCCATGAACTACTAATGCATCTCCCGATGCCTTCTCGGAGGACTCATCAACACTCTTCCTCAACTCATAATTTACCAACGCTGAGGTCACCTCCTTATAACTGACAGTAGTTTTTCCATTAATCATAGTGAGAACAAAGGTACCATAATCATCCTCGGGCAACAAACACAAAAGTAGCATCGCGTTGTCTTCATCCTCAACCATAATATCCACATTGGCCATGTCTGAAAGTAGCTTCGTGAAGTTGTTAACATGCTCCCTGATGGAAACTCCCCTCTTCATCTTGAACTGATAAAGCCTCTTCTTCAAGTGAAGCTGATTCTCAATGCTCTTAGTAAGATACTTTTCATTGAGTGTTTCCCACATCTTCTTCGCCGACGTCTGGTTCATCACATCATAAATAAGATCCGGCGTTAAGTATGACCGAATAACTCCACACGCCCTACTATTCATCTTCTTCCAAACCTTTTCTTCCATATCAGCAGGTTTCTCTTGCAACTCAAGAGTCTCTTCCAAGTTTTGAGCATCCAACGCATCCATCACCTGGCACCTCTACAAACCGAAATTGATCTTACCATCAAACTTCGGAACATCGATCTTCATGTTATTAATGCTCAAACTGTGTATCGTCTTCATAAGAGATGATCCCGATGTGCTTGCTTCACCCATGTTATCGATCTAACTCTTCAAATAGGAATCCTTCAGCGAATCCTTCAAACAAGCCTAAAGTCGAACCCGAAGCTCTGATACCAATTGTTGTGCGAGGCGCGGAAGCAGTCGAATCACACAATCCAAACAAGAGAGATCATAACCAAATAAACAAGCACAATCACCAAATAACACAAGAGATTTACGTGGTTCGGTAAGTTGCCTACGTCCACGGGGCAAGGAGGGGGGAGCTCTTACTACTAGAAATCAAGGGAATACAAGTAGAGTTACAAATCTTTCAGATCAAACCCTAAAACAAAGCTCTTGATCTCTCGCAACTCTCCCACAATTGGATGCAATAATTCTCTCTTCAAGGCTGCTCAAAATCGTCCTTGAGATTACCCTAAACAATCAGGTTTTGAGTTATATATAACCCAGAAACGAATCGGGTCGAAAAACAAAGCCCAGCCCAGAAATCATCGACGGTCGACCGCGGCGGTCGACCGCGCAGGTCTCACGGTCGACCGCGGCAGTCGACCGAACCATAAAACCCGAGAGAAAATCCATTACAGTCATCCACGGTCGACCGCGACGGTCGACCGCCACCAGCTCCGACTCCTACTAGCCTTCGTGCACGTTCACGGTCGACCGCGGCGGTCGACCGTTAGTCTGCCTGGCTGAATTCTTTGCTGTTTCCTGTATTTCTTCAGTGTGATATATTGATAGATAGATAGCTGTAATCTCCATAGGCGGGGCTACATACAAGTTTCAACCCGGAAACCCCAAAAAAAAACTTTTAGAATTTGCATACACATAATATATATAGTAGTTATATTTGATAAGTTATATATTTATGCATGTAGGCGTTCTTAAAAATATGGCTTAATGCACTTAAATCCAATATATGTTCCCCTACTTTGCATTTACATACTCTCACTTGTTTTTTTAGCACTTATATACCCTGTACTTTTAAGTTTGTATTTTAATACCTTAAGTTATGCAAATGTAAAAATTTTCTCTCGAAAATTCTCATGTGACACGTACTAATTTCAGAATCTTTTAATCCTTAAGTTTTGTTAAATTTACTGTTAAACCTATGATAGTTCTATTTTAACTAATCCCAGTCTTATTTTAATATAATATTTTAACTAATTCCAATCCTATTTTAAATAATATTTTGATAGTTCTAATAATAACTTTAACAAATATTAAGAGGTAATATTCTCAAATTGTCATGTGAATATTGTGTGAGAAAAAACTTTTTTTTTGGGTCACGTATTTGCATGAGTGAGGATATTAAAGTTCTCATATTTGCATAAATGAGGCTGTCAATGTTTAAATTTTAAAAACTTTAGGGCCTACAAGTGCTAAAAAGAAACAAGTGAGGGCAATATAGTTATATATCTTAGATTCCTAGCTCCCCCAAGCAGTGGCGGAGCCACATGGAGCTTGCCCTGGGCAACTGACCAGGGCAAGAAAGTGAAATCGGGAAGCCCCGTCGTCAACTTTTGGAGGCTCGTCGTCGATTCTGACGAGGGGAGCCCCTCGACGGCCGAGCTTGAGGAGCTTCTCCTCGCTTCCCCGCTCAAAGCTAGGTTTTGTGCAGACTCCGACGATAGAGAAATAGGAGGACGAAACATCTCCTTTGCCGATGTATGCGCCTTAGGATTCATCGCTAGCCAAGATTATTTTTTCGCCCATTGCAAAAAAACCTTGGGATAGCTTTATTTTCATGCACAACAACCACCAATCCCGAGAACACGTCACAACATATTCGTGCTGAATTTTCTCTATATTTTACACTTTAGTTGATAAAGTAAAACTCCCTTCTGTTTAAGCGGCCTCTTGAATTATAGTCTTGGATTAAAATCAAATGGAGAGGGGGGAAAAAACGTGGAGAACTGAAAACGATGGCCCAACGTCTTCTTAAATAAACTACCATTAAATTAAACCCTAACACCAAAAGCGACTGTTAGATTAATAAACACCACATTAATCTAAGCACATGCTCAACTGTCAATTAGTCATGCTTTTGCTCTGCTAGATCACCTTAATTAATGGTCTCGGGTTCTTCCGATATCAGTCCTCAGATCTTTACTAGTTTGAGATTAGCCCCACAAACCACTAAAATTCATATTAGTTCCCTCAATTCTTATAAGCTGTTTCAAAAGTTGTCCATAAATTGCTATTAGGTCCCTTTAAGCAAGCTCTTTAGATTTTGTTGAGTCGCGTGTTTAATGTGGTAGATGACGGAGAATGGTCTTTGATGAAACTGCATGGTAAGCAGACCGACGACTCCCTTTACAGGAAAATAACTAGTTAGATAGCGCTAGGGATGGATTCCTAAATGACCCTTGAGCGGATGCTCACATATATATATATTGTCTCCTTGGAAAGGAGAGAGCCCCAGGTCAAGGCTCAAGGTCACCGAGGACAGCTTGCACTGGGTTGAGGCCGAGATGGGCATTTAGGTCGACCCCCCGGCCGGTAATACCGGGGTGAGGTTCGACCGTTCTCTTTGCCGCGGTGGCCGCTAGATTTGTAGACCCATAAAGTAACCAGAGCTGGCCTCAATCAGGGCTTAGACCTGCACGCGTCCTCGCCACATGGACTTGCTACATCGATTTATGACATGTTTGGTAATAGGAAAGTAAATGGAAAGTGAACCAAAATTTGGAAAGTGATTTTACTTTTCTCCTTTATTTTTTCCTTGTTTGGCAGTGATGTAAAGTGAACGGAAAGTGAAGAGATGCCACGTCGGCTTTTTATTTCGCTTTCTCAGAAAAATGCTAGAAAGTGGATGGAAAGTGATGGGAGAGAAGAGAGAAAATAATAAGTTAATATTTTTACACTATTTTTAATTTCTTCTGTTGCTTTTACTTTTATCTTTTTATCTCCTCAGTAATGTCGTCATTAATTTTGACTCTTTGTCCATCCGTATAATTCCTTCCAATGTCTCTCCCGATGATCAAATTTGTGCCATGAAAGCTAATGGGGATATTAAATAGTATTTAGTAGATATATATTATCTCGTTCTCATATAAAAATAGGAACTAAAGATTATAAATTACGGCTGCATTTATTTGTAATGCTTGGATTTAATGAGAATACTTTTAGATTTGACATTTATTGTTCTTGCGAGCTTTGCTACAGGGACCCAGAATATGGGACCAATGGAGGGGACAAGTGAGGTGTCTCCCTCCTATTGGATAATGAGTTGACCATCATTAATGATGGCCAACTCATTATCTAATAGGAGGGAGACACATCACTTGTCCCCTCCATTGGTCCCATATTTTGGGTCCTTGAGGAATTTTTCTGTTCTTGCAACATTTTGGGATGAATCATATTTACAAAGTCTACTTTTCAGTATTCTTTCCAATTCCACAGAAATCAAATAATTGTATAAGAAAGGTGGAATGCCACGTCAGTTGCCGCATTAACTATCCACATTTTCACTTTCTAATCACTAAACATGATTTATAAAAAGAAAGTGATGCGAAAGTACTTTATCTTCACTTTCTATTTCCATTTATTTTCCCATTTTATTCCCTAACATGCCTAGATTAATAGTATGAAGATATAAGTTTGAGGATCTAATAATTATTTGGGGCTTTTTGACAAAAAAAAACCCTTTAAAAACATGGTGAAAATAAAAAAAACTATCGTTGAAGTTCAATTAATATAGAGACCGCCTTTAAAGTGTGCTCCAGTTGCAATCAACCACCTTGACATATTTTCTGCTCAAATTTTGATCAAAATCCCCATAATACTCTTAGAAGTTACACGTGTGATCAGGTGCATGACATGTCTTCTTAACTAAACATAATATATTTTTCAGTGCTTTTAAGGACATTTTGAGATTTTCAATCAAAATTTGATCAGAAATTGAATCGAGGTGGTTGATTGCAACTGAAACCTCTATAAAGATGAATTTTTTATTAACAGAACTTTAAAGGAAATTTGTATGCTTTCATCCTATGTTAAATGTTGTTTCTTGGGAAAAGCCCTGAGTATTTATTTCATTCAATGAGTTGAGGGTTTTCAAACTAAGACAAAATAAGGGACCAATATCTAAAAGGCCCTACACAAGCAGTCAAGCACTCGAACCCTCGAATGAGTTTGTCTTCAGTCTACGCATACCTAATCATGAACCAGCGGATCATCACATCTCAAAATCCTCCATGATTTGGAAAGATCACACGAGCTTATCAAATAAAAGAGACACACAAAATGAGAAGCTCTCTGAATCTTCTGCCCACCTGGCCACTGGGGGTGTTAAACCGTATCCGTATATGAGGAAATACTCGTATCCGTAATCGTATCCGTTAGGATACATATATAGTTACTCAAATCTATAATCGATAGAATATAGTTATAGATATGATTTTGTAGTGAAATATCTGTATCCGTATCTGAAATACCCGAGTACATACTAGTCATACTTCTATGATAGTTTCGATTCTTAGATTATGAGTTTGTGGTTAATTTTGATGATCAAGACGTCTAATCTTTACTTTTCAGTTATAAAAAACATATTAACGAACTCTTCTGTATCACATGAACTATATTTTTCTCAATAGTATCTAGTATTCTCATATCCGTTTTGTATCTGCATGCATATCCGCTTATATATCCGCATGTATATTCGTAACCGTATCCGATTTTAACGGATATGACTATAAATTTTCCTTACTGAGATATATCTGTATCTATCTGTATCCGTATCCGACATAAATAAACAGATATGAATATAATAAACATCATATCGGAGCTGTATTCAGACCGAATGCGCCGCTCTGGGCCACCAACCCATAATCGTGGCCATGACTAATTCTTCCCTTCTCTCTCTCTCTCTCTCTCTCTCTCTCATTGACTCTTAATTTACTCCCATAAAAATCCCAACTAAACAATATTATACAATATAATCCTGGACTTTTCTATATAATCAAAAACCCAGAACCCATTTGATCCTAGCTACCTCAAAATTCCATCAAAATTTAATCTTTGCCAAAAATCTAGCATCGTCTCCATTCTCCTCACAAAACCCATATCCCACTTGCCTCTGAACCCATCAGCCCAGATCCCAGTTTCTTCAGCAAAAACCAATCTTTTCAAATAAATCCAATCTCAGCGCTCTCTTATTGACAAAACCCAGATCCTGGTTTCTCCAAAATGAAGAAATCTCATCAGATTCCTCCTCCTTCTTCATCCAAGCCAGCCTCTGTTCTCCCCCACAAAACCCCAAACCTCAGAGACCACTACAGGATTGGCAAAAAGCTTGGCCAAGGTCAATTTGGCACTACGTACCTTTGTGTAGACAAATCAGACTTCAAAGAGTACGCTTGCAAGTCAATCCCAAAACGCAAGCTCATTTGTAGAGAAGATTATGAGGATGTTTGGCGTGAGATCCAGATCATGCATCATCTCTCAGAGCACCCAAATGTTGTCAGGATCAAGGGGACTTATGAGGATGCATTGTTTGTTCATTTGGTGATGGAGCTTTGCGCCGGTGGAGAGCTATTTGATAGGATTATACAGAAGGGGCATTATACTGAGAGGAAAGCTGCACATTTGATTAAGACTATAGTTGGAGTGGTGGAGGCTTGTCATTCTCTTGGGGTGATGCATAGGGATCTTAAGCCGGAGAATTTCTTGTTTGCGAATACTGATGAGGATGCTCCCCTTAAGGCTACTGATTTCGGGTTGTCGGTTTTTTACAAGCCTGGTTAGTTTTCGGTTCTCCTTGTTTGCTTTTAGTATTAGTTCATGAATGAGTCAAGGTTAGCTTTTTTTTTTCCATAGCAGTAGAAAGAAATCTGGAACGGAAGACTGAATCAAAAATTTTGATTTGTTTGGCGGAGAGTGTTCTTTAGTTAATGGAACCAAGGTTTTAAATATCGGATATCGGGGAAATATCGGATGGCCAAAATTCATATCGGATTGCGGATATCGGGAAAATATCGGGGATATGTGGTAAATATCGGAATGCCATAATGAATGTTTGCATACATAGTATAATGCATTAAAATGTAATCTCAACATATGTAATAAAATTTAAGCATACAAAATATGAATAATATATGTTTAGGATCACTAATCAACCTTCTAAAACAAACAAAAGTGCAAAGCAACGTTGCAACATTCGATCTGCTTTTTTTTAGGGGAAAATGTCATTTGATATAATGGGAAAATCTTGATATCTCGCCCAAAAATTCTAAACACGGTATATTATTTTGCAACAAGCTATATAAAAAGATATATTGGTCCACATATCGGCTAATATATCAGCCATATCGGAGTTTTATCACTCAAAATAGCCAAAAAGCGGTAAAGGATATTTAAAGACCATATCGGTTGCGGCAAGCCCTGTAAAAGGATATATCGGGGGATATATCGGGCCATGTCGGGGATATTTAAAACAATGAATGGAACTGATATTTCTGTTAGGAAATAGACTAAAAAGTGGAACAACATGGTGTCACAGAAATGAGGCTGTTGTCTTGTGGATATACACTGAAGATAGGTTTAGAGATGAGTCCGAATTTGTACGAGGTCAGAGGTTCTTCCATTTGATGGTAAAATGAGAGATGCAATTGAGATGGTTTGGTCATGTAGAAGGAAGCCATTACATGCACCAGTCACTAACAATGGTAGAATTATAGTTAATGGGGGGCAATGAGGAGTAGAGGTAGTCATAAGAGAATTCGGTTGGAAGCAGCTACAAATGGTACGGTAATAGCGAACTTAATTTTAGGAGATAACCCTTAGTGGAACTGAATGGAAGGATAGTATTCATATAGTCAACACTGGCAATTTGGGATTAAAGCTGTCTAATTGTTATTGTTGTGAAAATTTTGAGCATATTTTGGCTCGTAATCCCAGTGACTGGAATGAAGCCCCTTGCCATGAATTGAATTCCGAACTTGCCCGCGGAATGAATTATGAAACCCGGCCTGGCTAAATGACTTGATGTTCTCAGGGGGTTGTCGCTATAAATCAAAAAACCGTTCGAAAGCTGAGGCGCCAAAATGCTCCTCCCCGGGCATAATTCATTCCATTTATTTAATTTCTTGACTGTATCAGGAAGCCTCTCTTATAACTATACTAGTTAGCTTGCATAGGATTGGGCACCATTTCATTTTACTCTTCTAAAAAGAATTTTCTTCTTTATGTTCTCTACTATGCATACTGTGTTCTGATATTTTAATGTTTGAAGAATTGATGTCAAATTTGTAAGGACATAAATATTTCTCATGGGGCATGCTTTGAGGTGCAGCGTACATTTTGTGGCAGATAATTGTTTATGTCCTGTTCCTCCCCGAGTAAATTGGACTGCAACAGAAATGCTCCACTGCCATAGCATCTGCATTTGCAGTCATAAATGTCATGATGGCTTGGTGTTTGCATTCAAACTCTTTTTTTCTTTTTTTTTCTTTTTTAAATTGTGTACAATTGTTACTTTGGTATAATATCTGGAGTAATTACTCTGCTATTGTTTGCAAACTTATGTTACCGGTGTTCATTCCTTCATCTGTTTTTTGGCATACATGGGTCACCAGGTCGGCTGTTTTTTGAGCTTTCATCACAGATTTTGCAGTTGAAGTTCTTGAATGGATGAGGTCAAGTGGTTGTAGTTAACTAATCACCCTTTTATCTTCCATGTTTGAATCAAGGAGCCAGGCTATTGTTCTCATAGTATTTGTCTTATGTAATTTTAACTTCTGGAACAAATCTGAAATGAATGATACTACTGCTAAATTTGACAGAAAGATGAAATTTTTTTGTTAATTGAAACTTTAATCCTCCTATGTTTTAGTTTTTGACATTGCCGTAGGAAGATGAAAATTATGTTTTCCTTGAAGAGATTAGCCTCTGGTTCTTTCCCCTAAGGGAAGGTTATATGGACACTTATATCTTGGAGCTCTTCTGCAACCTTAATTTCTTCAGTAATTTATTCATAATTGGCATTTTGAGATGGCTGTATTCTTCCCAAATAAAAAAAGATAAACCTTGTTGTTGAGCCATGATGATAGATAAGCGCTGATATAGCTCTGAGGCTCGTGATAAAACAGATTATCTGGATCTTATGTGAGCCTCTGTTTTTAGTGTATGTATTTTATTATATGTCACCTTGCGGTCCCAGTGTTAATTGTGATAACCCTTGGTCTGACCTTGCTAACAAATATTCGATTGAGTTGAGTTTGGCTATCAAACTCATAGTTAGACTATGTTTGCCCATGTGCGAGTTCTGGCCCAAATTATACATTGGCACGGATTTAAGTGATGTTTTGGGCTATAGGTGATTCTCACAGTTGTGGATTCATGAATTAGTGAGGTATTCTTGAAACAATTGCAAGGATCTCAGTTTTGTGCCACCGTGATCTAACTGCAGTCACATATTACATTGGTCATGTTCTTTTAATATTTTCTCATCTCTGAGAAAAGTCTGGCGCTTCATTTTGCTCCTCGCATTGATCTCGATGGTATGCTCTATATATCCTCTTTCACTGGGGGCTTGCCACCTTGATATCCCTGAATCAACCTTGTATGGTCAACTTCATCGACGTTCTACTCATGTGTTGATGAACTGAAGTATCTAAAAGTCGTACAATTCTGTGATTAATATAGTGTCGGTCTTCTCTTTTAGTCAAACCATTTTAGTGATGGTTCTTGTTTTCCTCATTTCTATTTGGTTTCCCTACTTGTCAGTGGCAGATCCAAGATTTCTAGAAAGTGGTGTCACTACATAATTAATGGTTAAAAAAATTACAATTGTCCCAGACGAGTTTTTATATTTGTAAAAAAAATGTACATAATCGCATCATTCATAACACTATCGAATATGTCAATAGCGAAGTAATCGATTTCCAAGTTATGAACTTGAATTGAAAGACGAGTTTTTTAGTGGATAAATTTCAGAAAAAAACTTCCCTTGAGTTTTGCCATTCCTTGGGTAATCCTTAACTTTCAAACTATCACCAAACCCTGGGGTTCTCAGAAAGTCCCTTTCAACTTATCGATATTTTTCAAAAGAACACCTTAATGGAGTTAACTCAGATTCCACATAGGCAGGTAAAATTACGCAAGGAGATTTTTTTGCTATTGAAAACTGTGGTTCACTCTTTTAGGGTTTTTTTTTCTTTTCCCCCCTTTTTTTCTTTGAGTGTGTGTGTGTGAGTGAGTGACAAACATTGACAGTTGAAGCAGGGTTTTCTGAGAACCTTAAAACTTATGGGAGTTTTATGACATTTTAATAGTTAAAGGGGAGTTATGTAAGAAACTCCCGAATGCTAAGTGGTTCTTGGTCCTGCTTGACCAAAGTGGAGTCGCCTGACCTTGAGTGCCTTTCTAATTCATCACTGAGAAAAAACTTTATGGATTGTATTATGTATGTAGATAAGGTTTTGTAATCGTTCTATGCTGTCTATCGGGACTAATCTGTTTTTGATTTTCCAGGTGATATATTCTGTGATGTAGTCGGGAGTCCCTATTATGTTGCACCTGAGGTCTTACGTAAGTATTATGGTCCAGAAGCAGATGTCTGGAGTGCTGGAGTCATCTTGTATATCTTATTGAGTGGTGTTCCACCTTTTTGGGCAGGTATAGTGAATATGCTAACATTTCTCCTTCTATACTTTCTTTATAGGTAAATGTAACAAAACCTCCCCAAAACTTTGTTGTATTCCCCCAAATCCCTAAGACTCCAAAATGTTACAAATAACCCCCAAAAACTTACTTTTCCCACAACAAACCCCCCCCCCCCCCCCCCCCAACCCATTCAAAAAAATTTCCTCTTGCTATGGAGGACCTTATTATTTGCCCAATTTTGTTCTTTTCTTGGTTTTTTGGCTCATCTTCTTCTCTTCTTCTTACTTTCGGGGTGTTTGGAGCAACGACCAAAAGTTTTGGTGGGTTATCTGAAGCCATTCGAGCTTTGGGGGTTTTGTGGAAATGTTTTGGATCCAGCAGGAAAAGCTTTTTTTCTTTTGGGGGGGGGGGG
>BQKN01000346.1:12202-31596 GCA_022839385.1 Asparagus kiusianus | reverse complement strand
CCCCCCCCCCCCCCCCCCCCCACAGAAAGAAAAACCCTTTGTTTTTTTGAAAAAGTGATATCCTGTCTCGTTACTTACCACTCTTTCCAAGGGTTCTCTCTCCCCTCTTTCTTTCCTCAACCAAGCAACCCATCCCTTCTCTCTCAAATAGCCAGCCAGGCTGCCCACCCCTCTCTCTCTCTCAACTTCAAGCAACCTGCACTCTGCCTTGGCCGAAGGCACCCACACCTCGCCTCTCTGATCCACAAGCCCTAACACAAAGATCTGTGAGCCTTACCATCCAGATCCATAAGCCCTAACACGGACCTCATAGTTTCAAACTAGGTACGGGCTGAAGCAAACCCAACTCGTGTGCACGAGTTTTGGGAAGTGGATATGAAGCATAAGATATGCGTCCAAGAAGAGTACGACTAAGTGTTTGCATTAAAACATGTATATTATAATAGTGTACATGTGTGAACAAATGTTGCAAATATTCAAGGACTGTCCAAGGAGCCTCAGTCCAATAAACATTGGGTACAAGTACGGCTTCATGATAGAAGTACCCAAGTAATGTAGGGTGCAAGTGAGTAATTTTGTAAGGGATTTGTGCATTCACTTTGAAAATAGTACATTTTACAAATGAATTTATGAATGTTATGGATGCATGCATTTACTTCTGTAAGTGATATAAGTTCAATTTTCAAACACAATTTACAAACAAATCCAAAATTGATAGTTAACATAGATATTCTTATTGGTCTTTTTTAACTATTTCAGAATTGTGAAATTATGGGCATAGTTATCAATAGCGGATAGTGTCGAGTAGCAGTGAGGCATTGCTAAAGCTATTTGGGACCATTGTAGCAAAATAACGGTAAAAAACGCAAAGTCAAATAGTGATCTAATTTAGATATTATAAATATTAAAAAAATTAAAATATTTAAAGAAAATCTAGAAAATTTAAAAGTACATATTTGATGATTTAAAGAGACCATAAACATGAAATAGACATGTAATGTCACATAAAACCAAAGACGTCTGAAGGAATCAAAGAGTCATCGTCTTCGAGCAGGTGAACTGAGCGGTGAGGTGAGAGAACTACAGTAGGAGCTCACGACGAGAGGAGGTAAAAGGACCTGCTGAGAGAGGTGCCAGAGGCTATACAAGGCGGCAGGAATATGTCGGAAATAGTGGGAGGTAGTAGGATGCATTGGTTATGGGTCAAGTTTAATTTTAAAAAAATAAACCTCAAACCGCTTTTAAATAGCGATCAAAAAGCGAATTTTGCCCGTAATCACCCGCTATTCACCGTTATGACGCGCTATTGGCCGCTTCTGCAAGCGAAAAACGTATATTCTGTACTATATCACTGCTATTGGATGATAGTGTAGCGGGAAGGGACAGCTAATGCTATTAGTGCCACTATTACGGTGTTATTTACCACTATTTATAATAGTGATTATGGGTAATGTTAAAATGAGTGATATTTACCCAACGCACATATCTTAAATGAAAATGGTGAAACCCCATTTGGCAAATGAGTGCAATCCTCTTGGTGAATTTATTCCATTTGAATGGAACAAGTTTCTCACAGACAATGATGCGCATGCCTATTACAATATGTATGCAAAGAAGAATACGACGGTTAACAATCTCTCCTACTTTAATTTTCCTTGAGCATTTTCTTTTTCCCCGAAAACTTCTTTGACTTTGCAAAGTCTTTGCGAATTCCAAAATCAACTTTTTGTAATTATTTATTATTATTTTTTTGGGCATATGCATTGTAATATAGGCATGTATCTAAGACCATACGAATCTCCTTTTTAAATGGAGTAATTTCAATAGAGGAATACTCATCTGAAATGGGGTTTCACCATCTACATTCAAGATATGACCATTGGGTACAAATGCCACTCATTTCAACATTGCTTTTCAAAAGAAACGGTATTTTGCAAAAACTAACCTTAACTACTCTATCTCATCAGTCCAGATGGATGAGTAAGATGCTCCAACATCACTACTAAGGAGGATTGGTATCCTTAATACCAAGGGTACCCACATCTCTCTCCATATTTCTCTGTGTTAGGATTAATTCTGCACCCCCATAGTCAAAGAGGACTAGCCACTTATCACCCTTAAACTTTTCTACTAGCAAGTAGATTCACCAATGTTCAAACAAAGTTGTCACCGTTATCCGTACTCATACATTATACTATAAGAGATGTTTGTTCAACGCCAATAAAGAGTAGGAAATCTCTCTTTAATACATTGATAATACATGATACCTAGGAGGATATAATGAGGAGATAACTCTTGTTGGGGATTAGAGGGTCAAAATAGTAATAGATAAAGTTTTTAAGGATAGTAAATGGTTAATCCCCTATATTACATTGGGTGTATTGTATTGGGCAGCAGATGAGAATTTTCCTTAACCCATTTTAAGATTCTACAATACTGCAAATGATCTACCTAGTGCATCTTTCTCCTGCTTCAACTTTTTTTCAGTTCATTCCATTGCATAGAAACATAATAGAGGACAAAATGCAAGAGACGGGAATGATAGAATTCTTTTGGTCTTAGGAAATTAGAATATTACAATAATTAAGTCGATAGATTGCAGTCAGTAGCCGGAAAAAAAATGATATAGATCCATTGCATAAGAAGCTAAAAGACAGTCAAAACAGTCAAATATCAATACACAAAGGATTAAGGAGAGAAAGTAATAAGACAAAAGACATGTAATAAAGAATGGTGCACTCACAAGATATCTTCCAAGCAAGGTGGATGAAGCAAATAGACAAAAGGAAATATGAGATTAGAAGTTGCAAGATGATAAACATTCACCAACAACCACAACCACCCTAAGTGCAAGATAATTAAAGCTATCAGCTTGGCGATATATGGGATTCCAAAGAATTCATCAAGTAGTGTTGGCTTTTTCTTCTGAATTAATCATGATTGCTTAATATACCATGGATTATTCATCGATATTGTTGCTTGAGTTTTCAAGAATACTAGTAATGAAGTTTTCTCATATAATACTGCTGACAATTTTCAGAATTACCTTTACTCTTTCATGCAGAATATCTTTGAGTATGGTTAACATGGGTCTGGCAGCCGGTGTAGTGGTTAACTGGTTGTAATGCGTTTGTAGAAGGACCGTAGTAACTCGACAAACAAGCTCAACCTGCGTCCAGTAACCATATCATAAGTACATGGTTCACTAACTTATAGATGCTAGAGTTTAAAAAAGAAAATTGAACTGAAAACACAATTATGATGATATTCTAGGATAACAAAACTATTTGCTGACTTGTCATGGTATACATGCTTTCTTCAGGGATGACACTATTCCAGGATTTCATAGTTACAGGTTTTTCTTCGTGGAGACGCTTATGGTATTTTCAAGACAGACCAGTCAAGAGATAATGGCCAAGCATCAAATGGAAATTTCTATAAGATGACAGGTTTGGACAAGAATATCAAAAATTGATGAAAAGGACAAATCACCTAAGAAATCAGTGCTAGCAACCAACACAATCTTATACCTCGCGTAAAGTCCATACAGGTCAGTTTCTGTTAAATACTTGACTGCTTCAGAAGGAAAGAAAACCACGGGTTTGCTTGATGCAGATACTCTTTACTGTTAAGGGTTGTGTGGCAGAGAACAATTAAAGGTCTTAACATCTATTGCCTTGTTGTGAACGCAAATGCAATCATCTGTAGTGATATTAGTCAATTCAAATCATGCATGTTTAAGAAAATCCACAGGAAGACTTGGATCATTTCAAATGGACAGTATCAATAGTTTGGAGTGTATTCTAGAATATAGATTTAGTAAGTCTTTGATTGGTATTATCTGTAAGTGTTCTCTTTGTCGAGGGATTTATTTCAAGTGTGGATATAAGTTTCTTGTCAGATTATTAGGATATACAACTTGAATAGATCCAATTCAAACTCAACCAGTTCAAACTCGACCTGTTTTACAGCCCCACATAAATGACAAACAATTGCCTAGTTACAACCAACATAATCCTCTGTATTATTGCTCCTTTATGTTATGGGAGCAGGCAACATTCCTGATGGACATCCAGACTGAGTTGTGTGGCAAATAAATGATGTAACAAGTTTCCCTTTACTAACAGTTGCCCCCAAAAAATGAAGAAAAATGCAAGCCACATCCAGGATGCAGCAAACCAATCATACCTATGATTGAGCAACAGTATCTACATAAAATAAGAACTATACCATCTTAACAGTTTCAAATACTCCTCTGCAATCATTTTTCCCTGTAGGCAATCAAACGCATGGATCCATCTGAATAGCAGTTTCCTGGTTTCATGTAATCCTAAGCTAGAACTTTGAGAGTGCATCTTTTACTAACTAGTTATTTGGTGAACAATTCGAAGTCTGAAGTAGGTTTAAGTGAAGACTTGCAGTCTCACCGCCAAGCTATAGGTGGAGGACCGGAGTTTATTCAAAACAGCCTCCATAATAGGATGTTCAATAAAAAGTAACTGATGGAAGTTAAGGAGAAAAGTGAATAATGATAGCAACTACATTTTAGCAAGAAATGATAGAAAATTTAAGGTATAAATAAAACCAAAGGGATTTGAATGTTATAAAAGAATAAACTATCACTTTACCTTGGAAGGATTGCTGGCCCAATCCTTCAAGTATGATATAAGCTTCAAAGCATCTGAGAATGGTAAAGACTGCAAACACAAAGAATGGTAAAACATTGAACGTCACTATTAAGAATGTACATGTAAGTGTTCAATCATCTTCTAAGGACTAAAGCATGAAATCAGAGAAGTTTGTTTAACCAGAAACCTTAGCATACTGTATTTCACAAGAGTGTCATATGCAAGATGTATGTGACGTGCACTTTTGACAAATAAAAGCAGCAGCTCTAGTAATTACAAAAGTACAATACAGAATAGCTTAATCATTGTGAAATATACATTTTATTTGAATTTCTGATTTAAGGGAAAAAATGTAAGAGGTGCACGTCTGAGTACATCGTACTGTATGTGAGCAAAAAGATACCTTGACATCTATCACTTATCACCCAATTCACTAACACACACCGACACACAGGTCTATACACAAAAAGAGGGGGGAAACATACATTCAAACAAGCGTGTATGAGATAATGTTAACTTATAAATATAACAGGTGCAGCTACACGGGTACAAACAGACACACATACACAGAAAATAAAGGGAACTACAAAATTAAATGATAGCTAAAAAAGCAAACTTTTTCAGTTTTCACATATGTACGTAAAAGGGATCTACAGAAAATTTCCTGGTAATTTTGTTCACAAGTCTAGCAAGAGACAGGCTCACAAATTAGATGTGGACTGTAAAATACTAGAATAAAATATTCATCATAAAATAACAGACAATCATGCTGATGTATTTCCTCTATAGTAGTGAGATAACATTATCCTTATTACTTGATAAAATCAAACCATGACATTCAGTAAAAAAAATCTACTTAGTTACATACCAGTAGGGTCTGCTCCAGATCATTTGTCTGAACATTGGAAATTGCATGAAGAACATAGTCAGATGGACTAAGCCCACGCAACAGATCATTCGGTTGAAGTGCACTGCCTTTTCCACTTCTTATATCCTCCTGAAAATTAGAAAAGAAATAAAATACTTGTTAATGCTTGGAGTAAAAGGTCACAGACTTTTAGTAGACAACTGCGAAATCTTGTGTAGTCTTGGGGAAATCCAACACAAACATGTCCGCCACAGCAATTTGTAATGCGAAAGCGGTACTAATAATGAGACTGTACTGGTGATCTTATTAGTGGAAAGGAATGTCTTAGACTCTTAAGATTTTATTCAACATCTGGATGAAACTGAAACTGTAACAGGAAAGGATGTTTTCACTAAGTATAACATGATGCAAGAATACAAGGCCATAATTAGAACTGTGAACAACTTTACATGACTGTTGTTTGTATTTCTCTCCACCAAATTAGACCTCTCAAGCAAATCCAATGTATGAACCTCCAGTCTCAGTACTCTGTCACGAAATTAATGTTGCCAGAAAAAATATGATCAGTTATGAGAACATTGAATGGACTTTTAGCTGATTGTATTGCACATATTATCGCGCAGCAAATCACACCACTCGGTTGGCATATCCAATGGATGTCCCTCCAGTCTCTGTATTCATGGTTACAAAATAAATGCACCAAAGTTAAGCCTCTATCTGGTTATACATATTTGTAAAATATTAATTTGTGCTACCATCAGATTCATTTTCACATCCTAACAATCATGGGTCAAAGAGATAAAAGAACCACAACAACAAATGAGGTGACATATAAGGATCAGAGGATGTTTGAAGAGGATGACTAGTGAAAGTCGAAAAATATTGGTCAGGTTCATATCTTGAAACTTCCATATTTACGTATTTGACTTGCCTATGTATCAATAGGGATCGGGAAGCAACAATCGACAAGTCCTACATACATTTTCCTTGATGCAGACAACATCACTCATGCAGTCTGAGGACAAAGAAACTGTGAGAGGAGTACATGTTGTAGTAAGGAGGCATTGAAGTAGTGAGGATGTGTAGATTGTGCACTAGGAGACACTTGATTTGAGAAAGTAGGAAGAATCAGAAATAATTAAGGCAAATAAATCCACTGTATTTGATGATATTGACCATTACACAAGTTAACATGAAGGATTATGCTTGCAGTCGCTATATCTTAGGTCCAACAAAAAAAGGGGAGAAAAGGAGAATACTAGAGTACAAAAAGTCAAATGGATGGGCATATTTGCTAATCAAGTTAGGAAATGACAGTCCATAGTCACCAGATGATTCATATCATGGAAGATGGGCCTATAAAGAATCATCTCGATGGTAACTTTCTGAGAAAAACAAAGTGATCTGTTATAGCTTTGCAGTTTCAAATGAGAGTTACTCTTTCAATTAAGTTCTTCACACACCTGCTTCTGCTGCATGTTTGCAGTTTTCATGGCCTAATATCTTTATGAAACTACTAGAACGAAACACTTTTAATAAAAGATGTAGCTAAGGATATGGCATATAGGGACATAGAATGTCACTTTTTTCATATAAGACAATGTAAAAGAACTAAGCACGCCACTCATCCCAACCGATACCAACTGGAAAAATTCTAATGCATGAAACATTATATTCTAAATGTAAGTGAATTAGCGCTTTCAGTAACCAAATTATAAAGTTAATTAAATAAAATTTAAACTGCAACATTTTATTACTGAAACATTTCTTGAGTTACAATATTTTTATGTCGTGACTTCACTTATGAGATATCTTGGTTCTCCCAACTGATAACCACATGAGTATTCTCAGACCAACGGCACAAGACCATGTCAATCAAACACAAATTACACCTATGAATATAAAGGGAAAAGAAGATACACTAACATACTGTACATACCTTGTGCTGATCAACTCGTTTCAATTCAGCTTCGGCTATGTCTAATGCATCAATAATCAAGTCAGTCGCAGTGAGAGTTTCTTGAGTCCTCTTGCCAGGGAGACCAACAGATCCCTCTTCAGGAAGTTCTTCTTTTGGCATGTATCTGTTTTCGTTGGAATTGTCTATATCAGACTCAAACATCTGCTCTTCCACTTTCTCCTTTTCTTCCTGCATATCAATAAGGGTTTCTAAGAGTGAGATGATAATTATTAGCTATCCCTCCTTGACTGTTATGCCACAAAGTATAGTCAGACAACACATTAGCATACTGCTTACCTCAATAAAAAAGGGTTCTTCAGTACGATCCCAGCGACGGATTGAACGATCATGGGATCCTGTGACAATGAAATCACCTCGATTACTAATTGCAAGGCACCAAACTTCAGCATGATGCCCTTCAAGAGTTAAAAGTACTTCAAATTTGTCAGCATCCCAGTACTTTACAAGGCGATCTTTCCCCACACTAAACACATAGTGAGTATTGTGGACAAACTTTACATCCATAACACTGCAATAAAAACAAATGAAAAATTCAAACATGGTTTAATCTACAATTTACAGATGAGGAATCCTTACAAAATTCAAATTATGTCAAGCTACCTGTCAGCATGAGCAAAACGGGATTTATGGCAGTCGCCAAAATCTAAACCCCAAAATTTAATATTCTTGTCTGCAGAACCAGTAACTATAAGGTCTCCATCAGATGAAATATCCATACAGAGCACTGGCATCTTGTGTCCATAGAGCGAAAGGTAATATTTTAAAGAGTCCATGAAGTACACCTATAGACAAATCACACACGTCTCAGTATAGGCTATCACAATCAAATCTTTTTCAAAAGATTATTTTATTTTATTTATTTATTTTTTTGGGATAAAGATCATAGCCTATCATGAACAGAGATTGCATTCCATATATCATATAACTAAAACAAGATGGCTTTACAACTACAGTAAAGTGGCACTCACCAATAAAACTAACAACTGATTAATATATATTCTAAAGGTGAAACGTGAGTTGATGAAAACATTTAAGAGTGGAAGACTTAGCTCAGCCTTGTTAAGGGTGAAAAAGCTTGACTACTTCAGTTGTTAGTGTAAGTTGATTGAGGATAGTCACTGTTTTAAAATGCCTCCGCCTAGTCCGCCTAGGAGTATGCAGACTAACTAGTGCCTAGCGCCTAGGCGGTACCTAGACTGCCCACATAGGTTTTGGGAGTGTTTAGGAAGGCATTGTCTGCTTACGTGGACTGCACCCTTTAGACCTTGATCGCGATTTTCGGCGTTGCAGTCTCCATGTTCTCCAACCTCCTTCAAACTCCTTTAATCTCTAAATATGAACACCTCCAACCTTCAACAAAACTTTCTCGGCCACCACTTAAATAAAGAAAAAAATACACACACCTAAGTTTTCTATAACATTAATATTTACTATCAATTACTGTAATTAAAAAATAAAAGAAGAAAATCTCCTAGGCTCTTGGCAACGGGTTCAACGTCTAGGCCTCCTAGCACTTTCTATAACATTGTTAGCTATTATTTTTGCTATTTAGCATTTAAGTATGCATAGTTTATTGTGGATCTAGGATTGCCATCTATTTCTTTTTTGCAAATTTATATGAATTTAATATATATTTTTATCAGTTATTATAATTAAATAATTTTAAAAATAACCAAACGCCTAGGCGTCTAGACAGTAGGCGTTGCTACAATAGCTAGTTTGCCCAACGCCTTCTGTAACATTGAGGGTAGTTGAATGAACTAAGGAAAACTAAGACAGTCCATAGCATGATTAGATTTGTTCTTTTAATAAGAGGGTGCTTAGTCAATTCCAATATTGTATGTCAGGAAGTGAATGTGAGGCATAAGAAAATTAGTCCATATTTGGTAATGTATTTAGGTTCATGAACAAAATGTATACAGTAATTTTATATTTTTATATGAATGGATAAAAACTGATCAGGTATACGGAATGGAACTACCCCCTGAAATACCAATAATACAATAAAACTAAAAAAATAAAGTAGAGAGAAAAGTGATTTGACATAACCTTGACACCAGTAGAGTATGCAATCTCAGAAACTGCAATATACTTGGCATCTGGACTGACAGTAACCGCAAGCACCTCTGAATTCATTTTCAAAGTTCTAACATTTGTCACAAGCAGCTGCTTTGTCTCCTGTAAAAGGAAGTAAGTTAAGTCGATTGATGTTGCAGGATAAGAAACATCAGAATCTTTAGTATGCAAACAAATTTTTGGTCCATATATAAGCTTAATTGTTACATTAAATGTTGTATTTACAAAAAAAACTAGTTAGTAACCATTTTTTATTATAGAAGAACCCGTGGCCTAGTTATTAGTTTCATCTATAAAAGCAAAGAGATAAGGTTTCTCGTCTGTGCTCCAAAGACCCAATTCTTTTTTTAAGATAGTCTGATGCAGAAATATCTTGTTAACCCAAAAAACAATTCAACGGAATCCTCATGAGGAACCACCTCTCCCCAGATACAGGAAATGAAATTCATTACCAAGTGACTCTAAAATTCTTCATTCGGGGTCATATTACAGCATGGCCATTGACTACTAACTTCGACGTGTTTCTGGAATTGCTTACAATCTACACTATTATGGATTTTAAAACAAATAAGAGTTTTTTTTTTTAAATAAGATGTTTGGAAACTAGATAGCTATTAATTTAACTGGGGATACGACAGAACTTGGTTGAAGAAAAGGATTCCCGAGCCAATCCCAGAAATTCAGGATAAAAGGCTTTCTTATTGTTGTACTGTTGCTTGATGCTTTTGCAGTCATTTAGCAAGGAGCTTTTCGGGAAAAAATAAGTCTATATCTATCATTTGAGAAAGCTACATGCTTCAGCTACTTTGTATCTCACAAGAAAAAGGCCAATTGATCTCCTAATTTTCTCTCATATCTTTTCTCATGCATGATAATTCAAGCAATTGAACTTTCAAACTAAGCTTCATGTTTCCATTTTTCGCCTCATCCTTACTAAAATTTCCACTTAAGAGTCTTTCATATATTTATTCTTATCAAAGCTTAAATCAGAGTACATAGAGAAGATGCGAAGAAGAGGAAAACAAGGACAATTGGAACATGTAGAAACTACACAATATTCTATGTTCTTTTTAAATTGGCAAGCTGACATTAAGGGATCTGTTGAAATAAAGAGTTGAGGAAGGATTATATGAAGGTAAAGCTTAATTTTGGGGAGGTATATCAAATACCCCTATATATAACAAGCTCTAACTAGTAAATTGTCTAAAGAACAATATAAGTAACATGTAAAGGAGAAAGAACCAATACAAATATGTTTCTAGATTCATGTATATTATGATGTATTTCCTTCACTTATGACGCAATTTAGTGAATGCGAAATAAATCAGAGAAAAATGGTAACTCTCTCCCACCTTTCTGAGTATTCAGGCGAGAAAATTGCCCCAAAGTGGATAAAGGTCCAAAAGAGCTTATAGAGGGTCGTTACAACAATTCCAACTCACATACCACTTTCAAACTTTACGGAAGATAACAATCCATGAACATGATCCAAGGTTCTGCTCAGAATGATTTCCTTTAGGTAATAGTATCATAGGTGGAGATGTGTGCTAAACTCAAAAACCCGAATATAGGCAGCACTGTGATGCATAGGATGATGATTAATTTCAAACAATATCACCAACGAGAAGGAGAGAGGTATTGTTCCCTTTCTTGCAAAATGACAAGGTAAAAATGAATAAATAAAGAAAACTCACGCTATCAGGTTTCTTTTTCTGCTGATACTCCCAGAACTTCACATCATAATCTTTGCCTCCAGTAACAAAACCCTTACAACCAAAAGAGCCGTTCTCATCTGGGATTGGGATAATTGATCGGATAGACCCATCCTTGTCATGAGCTTGTATCACCTCAGTGCAACTCCCACTTCCAACATCAATGATCTCTAAGGTTCCATCCTTTGTGCCAACAAGTGCATAGCGATCACCTGGGACAAAGGAACTGCACAGCCCATATCCAGACTCAATAGTCCTAATGCAAGCACCAGTACTTGGATTCCAAATTTTCACAGCATTGTGACTGGTTGATAACAAAAGGGTGTTGTCAGAACTCAGTGCCACACTTCTAATATCAGAGCGATGTCCTTGGAGCTCGATTGAATGTGTTTTAGAAATCTTGCTATCTTCGACTGAATAGGTCTCTAACATGTTATTGTTCAAAGACAGGGATAATGTGGCAAGGTGCCCTTTCGCCAAAACAACAGGAGAAAACGAGATTGAACATATCTTCTTACTCGCACGTAAAATCTGTAGAAGCTTAAAAACATCTGAGACTATAATTCTTGCTTGTTGACTATCTACAGTATCCATCACAGTTCCATTCTCTTCTCCCGCAGCAGCTACTTTAGCTGAAGCCTTCTCTTTCTTCCTCTGGACTCTTCTTTTAGCCTTGCGCTTAGCTTCAGCATCATTCAGAACTCGGTAAATCTCAACAGTCTTCCCCGCTGCTTGACATGCAAGTAGGCTACCGGATTTGTTAAAACTCACATTTGCAGCCCGGTCCTTGCACTGACGCTGAATCTCTCCAAACTGCTCCAAAACCTCCCATTTGCTTGAAGAGTCAATGTCCTCCTGTGAATGTTTTATCTGGTAGAACCTCAGCTCCTGGTCAGCTGAACCAGTGACCAGGAACCTCTCTTCATGATCAATATCCAATGACCAGATCTCACTCTGGTGTCCACTAACAATCTGCATGCAGTGCTGCGTATCAAGATCCCATACCCTTACAAACTTGTCCTTCGAGCAACTCACCAGCTTTTTCCCCAAGTCAAAGAAAGCAAGGTCCGTTACCTACAATGAGAAATTGGTCATAATTCAAGCTCAGAGATGGTTTCAAATACCTGCATCATGTACAAAATTTGTGCTGAGACACCCAAACACACAAACCCAACTTGAGGAGTTTCGGACATTACAACCCCAGCATTCAAAATTTAACCACAAATGTTTAAAAACACAGCATAATAACCTCAAAATTTTCTGGATTTCCTTTTACCATCAGAAATTCAGCTGTCATTTAAACGTTTACATGAAATTTCAACCAAAATCCCACATTGGTATCTCTTGAATATTATCAGCTTAATGATTTCAAACTTATAAAAGTGATCTTTTATTAGTAAAATTTTAAATAAAAAGTATCAAAGTAACCAAGGTTTTGTCTCCCTATTGTTTTCACATACCTAACTGTCAGTAGTGACTCAGATGCCATACAAAGATACTAACTAGTACTCATCTCTTGACAATTTACAACCTAAATTTCTGCCAATATCTATCTAAACCCAACATAAATCTCAAATTCCACAACTACAAAACCTTGGGCATATTCCAAATGCAACCAAAATCAAAATTTTACAAAATGGCCATGATTCATGGTCATGATTCAAACTAAGTGATACCTGATCTTGATGCCCACGAAGCCGAAAAAGGCCAACTTCAGCAACAACATCCCAAAGAATAATATCACAATCCTTACTCCCCGACGCCAAAAGCGACCCATTTCGATTAAACTTAACCACGCTAACCGCCGACTTATGCCCATTTAGCGTCGCCTCACAAATCCCCTTCTCCAAATCCCACAACCTCACGCTGCCATCAGCGTGCCCGCTCGCCAGCGCCGACAAGATCGAGGAGATCGCAGTGACGGCGAGATTGTGAGAGGGGTTGGACGAAGGGGTTAGGGTTTTGGAGACGACGCCCTTCTTGAGGTCCCAAGATAGGATTTTGTCGAGGGCTGAGGTGAGGAGGTGCTTGCCTGTGGAGTCATGGACGATGTTGGAGTCGTTGGAGGCGATGACGCCGAAGGAGAGGGCGTGCTCGTAACGGAGGTAGGATTTCACCATGGCTGGTGGAGTTTTGAGAGGCAGAGGAAGGAGAAAAGAGGGAACTTTTAGATTTCTAGGGTTTAAGGAGAGAGAGTGAGGAATAGGGTTTTGGGATGGAAATGGATTGGCTGATGAAAGATCCGACCCGAATTAATGAGACTCCGCTATGCTGAGAACTATGCTAACTATTTGATAAATGGAAAAGTTACTTCAAGGCCCCAAAACTTAAAAAGTTATGTGCATCAGCCCCCTGTATTTTTGTCCATGCGTATAACCGCAAAATACAATGTAAAATTGTGTTTATGCCCCGCTAACTCTGCAGCAAGAGAGAAAAATCTCTAAAACCCTATTCTACCTCTCCTGCCCACATCGCTACAGCGCCTCGTTTTGGTAACCGCGTGTAGGCAATAAAAATTGCATTTATCCAAAAATCAAAAGACACGCCCACAAGGCCTCGTCTGTGTGCTCAGACTTGCAAGAACAAGTTTGTTCTGCTTGCTCGCCTACATCAAAAAGGGCAAACAGAGCTTGCTCGGAAGCTTGACTCACCCGCACGAATCAAGCTCGTCTGAATGCTCGACTCCCCCGCACGAGTCGAGCCTGCTTGAACACTTGGCCCAACTACACGAATCAAGTTTGCCAACGTGACTTAGCTCGCCAGCACGAGTCAAACTCGTCTGCATGGTTAGCTCGCCAGCATGAGTCAAGCTCGCCTAAATGCTCGACTTGCCCGCACAAGTCAAGCATGCCTGGATGTTTGTCTCGCCCGCACGAGTCAAGCTCGCATGGATGCTTTGCTCGCCCGCACGAGTCAAGCTCGCCTGCAGGAAGTTCGCCAACACGAACCAAGCTCGCCAATAGGTTTAAGCTCGTCTAAACGTTTAAGGGGTTCGCCAGTCAACCTCGCCTATTCACCAAGCTCGCCTGAGCATTCAGCTCGTGTATGAGCTCGCCTGCAAGCCCGCCAAGCTTGCATGAGCGGTTAGCAACTGCTTGCTTGCCTTGTGAGAATAGGCATACCCACTTCCCACGACTTAGGGGATGGAGCATGGCTCTCATCACCTATGAGTGGTCACATCCTACAAATTGAGGGAGGGGTTATGATCCTCCTCAACTATACTCATGGGAATAGTCACTTCCCACAATTTAAGAGAGTGGTCATGACTCTCCTCAGCTATTTATAAGCCACATTTGGCTACATGAAAAGGGGGGTCCATAATTTTGATAAAAAAAGGCTATCAGATTTTGAAGATCCTCTGGGCTCTTTATTTCGGCTCTTTGCAAACTCTTGCATTTTAGCCTTCTTTGTGCATTCGGCCTTGATACTCATCAAGCTCGGGTATTCGAACTCAATCACACGAGCTTCTACTACGCGTTGAAGCTCAAATGCAATTTCGCTCGAATTGTCCAAGGGAAACAAACTCGATGCAAGCATTCGAGGGAGACATCCTATCGCTACCAAAGAACCCACGTTAAACAAGAAGAGCATTATCTTCGCTTCTGTTGTAATTTTGATTCTTGGTTTGTAATTTCCATTCAATTAATACAAATCTTCTTTTGAGATCAATTTTACATCCTACACCGCGCCCGCCCACACTGCAACTCAAATCAAGTCTCTCTCTCTCTCCCTCCTCTCTCCCTCCCGCACTCTGTCTCTCTCTCTCTCTCTCTCTCTCTCTCTCTCTCTCTCTCTCTCTATAGTTAGTAATAGCCAGTGAAATTCCCAAATCTCCATTGTAGGGTTTTATCACAATCGGTAGTAAATGACCGAAAAATTGATGGTGAACCCAAATTTAGAAGGTGTTGACTGTCCTCCTCCATCGCTATAAGAGCAGGAACCTGCACCGGCGAACTACGAGCGACAAGACTCGCCTTCGACCGAGGTTAAAGACCTCCCCTCGCCGGCGTCGACTGGTAAAGATCCCCCTCATCTTTTAAGAATTTTAAAGACCCGACTTTCCCACTAAGACTAACCATGGACCCTCTTCTCTCCCCTCCTCCTCCCCCTCCCCCTCCCCCTCCCCTTCCAAGTCTTCGTCAATCCATGCATCATCATCAGTGAATGACAACACTAATAAAGTCACCTAGACTTTGTTAGGCATGCAAAAGGATTACCGAGAAAAAGAAAAATTACAAATTCAAAACAGGAATTAAAGAAATCCAGAAAGAAGTAAGTTATTGTTAAAATTTTCAATTTAGATAGATTGATGTTACAGATTAATATTAGTGCATTATGAAATATATGCCTGGATCTGTGAAATGTAACATATTAATGTTAGCAATGAATGATTGGTTGCTACGTTTTGTTATAACCTACTAACGTTTCTTATAAACTATTAACTCTGGATATTGGTTGAAGATACTGGTCTCTGATACCTAGCTTTACACATTATGCATTAAGTTTTATTGATGGATAACAAGTCTAGCGATTGTTTGTTAAGGTGTATAGCATAATTGTTATATTTCATTGTTGTCTGTTAACTATTGGCCGTTGGATATTAAGTTTAGAGAGATTGATGTTAAATGTTAAATTTTAATATAAAAAAAGTCTGGTGTTGCTGTTGAAATTAGACATACAACTAGTTTCAGTGCTTATTATGATTTTATGAAAGTATTCGAACCGAGAATGAGACGGTGTCACTAGGATGATTACCAAGTGTATACATTTGAGCATTATGTAATGTTTGGTCCCCCAGCAGTAGATTGACCCATGCTTTAACTTGTTTTGAGTCACTATGTAGGAAATGAAGTGATGTTTGCTCTGCCCGATGTCGAAAGTGGGAGAGAAAAGATAGTTAATTTTGATAGGGATTGGATTCATGAACACACTGGTTACCCAATTAACAGGGAAATAATTTACAATAATAGAGATCCTCACCCTAGGATTTGGATGGAGTATTTTGTTAAGCAATTTACTAGAAGTGGAAAAGAATCACCAAAAAATATGCGGAGATATGTGGAAGGGCTACTAGAATCTCTTATTGAATCAAAAAAGAAGAAGGATATTAAGGATTTTGTGTTGTTACAGATTCTTTATCAATGTTTGATGGTTTGGTGCCCTAGCGGTGTCCAGGACATCCCTAGGCTCTTATTCAAATATGTTCATTGCATTGAAAGAATAAGGAATGTGGAATAGGGGAAATACATTTATGACAGACGAAGAAATGAACTAAGATTGCTAGGGAAGGTTTGAACAAACCAGGAGTTTCATATGTGCATGGATGCATGCATTTGATCCCTGTAAGTTGTATTAACTTTTTTTTATTGTTATGGTTAACCTGTGCATATGAACGTTTACATGTATTCTGTCAACTAATGTTAAAAGTAATTAAGGTTAACTGGTTCATGTTACTATATTGAGGTCAGTATTAAGGTTTGTGAGGTTTGTGTTAACTATATTTCAGTTCAGTTTTGTTAACTATATTCATGTTTAAAAGACTAGTAGTGCATACTAACTGATTAATTTGAACAACTTGTTTGTAGCTATGATACTACAAAATAACAAGGATTAAAAAATATATCCTGGGTAATAGATTCAAGCCATCCTCACTAACTAGGTGATGATTAGAGAGAAGTCTGGATCTCTCCGAAATGACAATAGTTACAAAAGCTGAAAAAGCTAGCATTTCTGTTATACAGAAACCGATAGCTGACTTTGGCCCATGGGTTAAAAAATATCCACTCAGAAGGCCAAATATGAGGAAAGATGATTCAATGAGGATTAGAAGAAAAGTGACTCCACCACTCCTAGTAAAGAAGCAGATACCACCTTCTCCGAAAAAAAGCTATCAAGGAGAAGAAAGCAGATAGGAGGAAGAAGATTGGAGAAGAAAAGAAGGGTGAAAAGAAGGAAGAAAATAAGAGATCATCAATAGGTTTGGTAAGATCTAAGATCTAAACCAGTGTACATTAAGTGTGTCATTTTAAGTATTAAGCATATCAGGCGAACTATTAACTCTGATAAAAGGATGTGCATGATACTTGATTGCATGTTAATAATTAGTGCATATAGTCAACAATCTGGATTTAAGAAGTATGTGTTAACTATAGGTCTTTACCTATTAACCTTTATAAGCAAATGTTAACCGTTTTTTTTTAATTATAGATTATATCAAAAGCTATTGATGATGCTTTTCAAAGGGAAGATTTAAGGAGTTACCATTTGAGGAGCAGCTCAAATTCTGGAGAAATGCTGCTAAACTAAATCAGAGAATATGTCGTGCACTGAGGCACTCAAAAAAATTGTATTGTCAAATCTTTATGAACGAGATTCGTACGCTTAGCAAAAAAGTTAAAAGATTTGAGGGATCTGGTGACATAATAGATCCTGAAGTTTTAAAGGAAAATGTGAAGAAGTTTATTACACAGCAAAAGAAAGGAGAGTCAACCATGGATGAAGCAGACTGGCATGATGCTGATAGAGAATTCTTTGATAATGAGTTTATGCCTGATTATGAAGAGGGTAACCTTCGGGAGCATTTCAGTGGAGACAAAGAAGTGAGAAACGAAGTAAATAAGAATGAAGAGGACAAGCAGTTGGATGAGAAAAGAGCTGATGTGGAGGAGGAGACACAATTTCAGAAAAGGGATGTGCATACGCTGTAGGGGGAAGGTGGGTTTGAGGATATCCCACTCTGCAATTTCATGAAGAGGTCGAAGAAGGCAGTGACCAAAAGTTATGTGGGTTATAGGAGTAGAGCTCCATACACAAGAGCAACCAAGAGATCACAACTGGTTAGGACACCTTTCACTGAAGAAAAGAAATCGAAATCTAAGGAAGGGGAGCACAAAGATGAATCAATTATTGTCAGTGACAAGGTAGACAAAATAACAGTTTACTATGATGATAATGTTGCCAAATGGGACGTGTTAAAAAGCACATATTTGACGAATGTTGATTGTGCTGCTTTAAAGGAGGCGAATGAGGGTATTCCTGATGTATGTAGGTTTAACTTATGAGTGTTGTATAGTGGAGGGGCTTTTGTACATAAATACAATATACCTAGCAATGTGGCAGCTAAACTCACAGCTGAGGAGAACAAATGGCTCGCGTATTCTTGCAAACAGAAATGCAACTTGTAAATGCTGATAATATTGGTTTATTATCTGTTAACCCTCTAATATAAGTTGTGAATGTCAGAATGGAATATGTTATTTTACATGTTTAAGATGTTAACGTTAAGTTTTTATCTATTAACCCTCTTTAATAAGTTGTGAACATTACTAGTTGCTTGTTATGTTTCAGTGTTTCACACCCCTAATATCAATCAGTGATCGATTCATTGTAAGTTGCTCGGTTGTGACCTTCAACGTGGCATCGAGAGCATTTCAAAGGCCGATTGTAAATTATTCTATTGTTGATACGTCGTGTTCTATTTCTCCCCTTTCTTTTGGCAGTATATGGTGGAAGTAGCTCGATCTCATCCATTAGCACATTACGCTTCTCAAAATCTGGTATAGGATAGAGAATTGGCTCATAACTCCTTTTAAATGCTTCTATGGACATAAACCAATCACAATATTAGTAAATGTCTCTCTTTATATACAAGATGACTGCACATGCATGTTTATAAGGAATTCACATGGCGTCTCAAGCTCGGCAAGTGCATGTCTTCTTCTCCAAATTAACACGGGTAGTTTTATGAGATTACACTTCAAATATGTCATTTGCAACTTGTTTAACATCCAATGGATGCTCTTTCTCTATATTTTCTTTAAGCACTATCTCTGCTTTTGGATAGAGATATCCACCCCATTTATCTACAAGTACCCTACCCGGTGATTACTCATTCGGACCATTATTTGTTTACGAATATGCTTAACCATTTGTAGAATTCGTAGCATTCTAGCCTCCCTTATCCAATTATCAAAAAACTCAGCGATATTAGATGTTAAGTGCCCATACCTAAAAATATATTAGGAGAGCTTTAACAGTTACACAATGTAAATTAACAGTTAAACAATGTTGTTGGACCCTAGAGGGGGGGGGGTGATTAGGGTCAAGAGGCTCTAATTATGCAATAAAAA
>BQKN01000346.1:0-12192 GCA_022839385.1 Asparagus kiusianus | reverse complement strand
CAGCTGACAAAAGAGGAAATCGGTTGACCGAAAGGAACTTTCGGTCGACCGGAAAAACACTTCGGTCGACCGACTGAAAATTCGGTCGACTGCAAACACTTAAGAAAACTTAGAAAACGAGTAGAAACATTATCGGTCGACCGGCGCGGTCGACCGACGAAAAAATCGAGATTTCGGTCGACCGCACCGGTCGACCGACGACCGCTCTGGACAACAGTAAGGAAAGATCATCTGTGCGGTCGACCGGACCGGTCGACCGCTTTCTGATATATGCTGAAACTGGTTTTTATGACTTGACTAAAATATTTGTAAAATATTTGTTTGACCTCTGAAAATTATGAAACTTTGTAAAAAGTTTTTAATACTAAAAACAAACTGTTTGGAAAAAGAATTTTGCAGATAGGTCCTCATATTTGTGAAAAATAGGGTTTTGTGAAAACAGCTTAAAAGCTTAAATAAGAAAACGTGTGTGTGAGTCCCAATAGCTTCAAGTAAACACAGTAACTCTTTGCCTACATTCTAGCACTAGAGAGAAATATAAAAGATAGCTAATATCCTCATATTGAAACCAATATTTGAGCTTTGATATTGCTTGAATCGGATGAAGCTTTTATATGACTTAGTTGTTCTTGAAATAACGTTGCTTCATCACTTGGCCTCCTCCTCCTTTGGATATCATCGTTGAAGCGCATATTCCATCCAATCCTCCATTAATGGCACTAACGAGCTTTTAAATGGATTTACTACATTTTCACTTAATAAGCCATTAGTACCGATAATGGTGGTTGTAAAACATCATCAAAACATAAGGGCTAACAAATGTAAGTTAACAGTTAAACAATGTAAGTTAATAGAGAATTACTTACAGTTAATAGTTATACATTTTACTTTAAACAAACACAGTTAACATATTAATGTGACAGCAAATTTGTACGACATTTATATATCACACCCTGGTTACAGTTCATATATTATATATATATATATATATATATATATATATTCAGGTCATATACACGTTAAATGTTAATAGTTAACATATTATAAATAACAGTTAATAGATTATAGATTATAGTGAACAATTTATAGATAAGAGTAACAGATAATTAATTATAGTTAATAGCTTACAAATAACAGTCAAATAACAGTTAACAGATAATGATTTATAGTTAACAGGATAACAGTGTTAGTTAATAGATTATGTATAATAGTTAACAGATTAATGTGATAGCAAATTTGTACAGCGTTTATATATCGCATTCTGGTTATAGTTCACATATATAGCTAAGAATTTCAGTTCATATACATAGCTATTACATGCATACAAAAATATTTTACATCCCTAATATCAAGCAGCAATCTGTTCATTGCCCAAAAGTTTTTCACATCCATAATATCAAACAATTAACAGTTAACAGTTAAACAATATATGTTAACAGAGAACTTTTGATAGTTAACAGTTATATATTATAAGTTAGTAGTTCTAGAGTGGATGTTAATAGTTATATTGCAAACATTAATAGTTTCTTGATGAAAGTTGACAGTTACGAAACAAAACTTAAATTCAGTGACAAAAAGCTCTCTTCTTAATTCATCAAATCTAAATGTGTTGTATAACGTTACCTTATTCCCGGAGAGAATGTATTTGCCTACTGATCAGGAGAGTAGTTCACAACAATGTTGTATGCCCTTGGATCAATGTCATATATCTCTTTTATATAATCATTTCATTCTTCTATTGTGTATTTATAACAAGCAGATTGGAGCAAGTTTCCCAAAACATGAGTGTCCTTCGATTTCATGCCCAAGTACTTTAGCTTTAACCTAAAATTTTTGACGAGATGTAGAACACACCTAGAGTGTAGAGCTTCTGAAAAATATTCTTTTACTGATTCTTTAATTCCTTTGTCCGCATCCAAAATTATAACCAATTGGTGGGGAGGATTGTAAGGGTCAGCCCTCTCATAAAGTATGCACCATAGACCTTGGAGGAACCACTTCCAATTCATCAAATTCTCCTGATCACATATGCAGTACGCTAAGAAAAATATCCCTTGGTCTACATCGTATGCTATGGCGGAAAGGAGTATACTTTTATATCGATCCTTCAAAAAGGTACCGTCCAAAAATAGAAGGGGTCTGCATCCACTCAAAAAACCATTGATGTATGCAGCGTAATAAACAAAGAGTCTTAAAAACCTTCCCTTATTCTGTTCAACATGAATATAGCTGCCTGGATTTGTCTCTTTTACCATGCGCTCATACCTAGAAAGGTAACAAGCAACCATCCAAAGTTAACATGTTATCAGTGTAACTTAATAAGCGAACTGCAAAAGTTAACATGTTATCAGTGTAACTTAACAAGCGAACTGCAAAAGTTAGCATGTTATCAGTGAAACTTAACAAGCGAACAAAGAAAGTTAACATGTTCTCGATGAAATTTACCAAATAAATTGCAAAAAGTAACATGTTAGCAATGTGTTTTAACAAGCAAACGATGAAACTTAACATGTTATGAGTGTAGCTTAACATGATTAACAATATACGTAACATATTTCTGTTTAAGTTAATAAGCATTGTAATAATAAAGTTCAAAATTTTATCATCGTAGTTGATCATACGACTCATATATATCCCCGTACAGCTTCTCTTATGCTCTCTTTTTACCCCCACCATATCTTATTGTAATAAATTCTAAGGTCATAGTTTGTAAGGAACTCCTTTTGTACATCAACAGGGCAGATTTCTGGATGGACCTTTAGGAGTGGTTGCAACCGTGTTGCAATGAATTTACGGGATGCCCTTGAAAGCCCTACATTTTGCTCGTTCTGTCCACAAGTGTGTTCATTCACAAACTTCTTGATCAAAAGTCTCTTTTCATTCTTAACAAGAGAAGCAAACAACATACATGTGCACTCGTAAGTTTTCTTATATCAGTAATATACACGGATACGTTTTGGTTCGTTCTTTTTAAATTCATAATCAAACATTTTGGCCATAGAATAGTATGTCAAAGTCAATCTTAATTCATAAGCACTTTCAAATTCTTGACCCTCTTCAGTTAATGTAGTGTGCCACCAAGCAGGAATCATTACTGTGTTGTTAATAATGTCATTGGATCACATTACAATGCTATCGCTGTGATTATCATTGGGAATTCTTTCTGAACTATGATTTACGGTAGAATTGCTATCAATAAACTGTGGTTTCAATATAGTCATAATGCTGCAAAAATATAAATATTTTTCCTTAACATAACGATCAAGGCTTGTAGTTAAATTCTGCATCTTTAAAAGTAACACATATACCGTAAAACTTAACAACTGTGCTAAACAGTTAACATATATCAGTCATATATAACATTTAATATGAAACAGTTCGCTATACTAGTCATTTCTCCATATTTTAATTAACAATTCATAACTTTCTCAAAATTTTAGAGATAACTTACATTTCAGGAGGTTCCTTCGGAGTGTTCTGACATTTAGAAACATCTACATCTATAGTAGCTCGGATATGGATCTCGAGACACCCAATATTAAGGTTGTGCTCCACCATACACTTCAAAACATCCTCATTCTCGATCTCAAAACTGAGATCAAGATTCCTTTCAGAGTTATACACCATTGATAACGCGTCATATGGAACCTTCAACCTCTCAGCCACATCAAACTTGAATTCAAAAAAAGAGGCTGAACACGTTACCATTGAAAACACTGCTTTCTCACCCAAGGACACCATGCAAATCAAAGGTTTCTCTACCATAAATAAAGGGGATTTAAGAGGAGTAATAAAGGGAATGGTAGGACAAGAGGGGGGGTTGAAGATCATAAGCCCTAAGTTCATAAATGTTTTATTTCCACCATAAATGAATTCTATTCTCACAAGAATGAGTTAAGAGGATATATAATGGAGGGAAACCCCCAAACTTTCCCCCCAAAACTGACATCAAGTCGCTTTAATTGCTACGGGAGTGATCTCCAGCTTCGGATCTCGATTTTGAGGTTAGGAGAGAGAGCGAGAGGTATTTTCGGGTCTGTGGGTGAAAATATAGGTACAGGAAGCTATCTTAAGGCTCGGTCACATTGTTTTTTATTTTTAAGGGGTTTGATATATGTGCCAAACTACCTGGGGCTGGGCTACTTAAATACTCTGTTTTTGGGGGCTTGAAGCATTTCTTCCTTCATAAATTATGACCAAAATTAATACTTATTTAGGCATATCTTCAAAACTGAAGCAAGTTTTTAAAAAATCATGTAAGTTAATTGTTTATGTAAAATTAAATTGAATACTCCAAAGACAAAGGTTATAAATAAAGAAATTATAATAAAATTGATATTAATAAAAATACTTATAAATGAATGGTAACGTCCTTAACTTTAATAACACTTATCATCATTTGTTTATGGAGTTAAAAAAACATTTTTGCTAAATAATTAGCAAAACCGACCGTTTTGCTAATTATGTAGCAAAAACGACCAAGCCAAAAAGATGTCACTTTTAAAAACTATGTATTCAAAACATACGGGACTGCCAGTCCCGTATGTTTAGTCGGCATTAATTGGCGACTAATACGATGCCTACGTGTAAAACTCCATAAATTTTTTTTAAAATACTATGGTAAATAGTATTAAATGAGTTATATTATGATAAATAATATTTAATGATGAATGAGCATGATAGTAATTGATTTGGGACTAGTTAAAAGTATACATGCATATACATCAATGCAATTCGAATATGGAAAAACGACCAGTAAAGAGTATATATGTATTACATACCAATGCAGTTCGAATATGAAAAACTTAAAAGATAAAAGTTGTAGGTCTCTTCAATAGATTTCATGTGCATCTTAAATCACCTCATTCTGAGGTTGGATGAAAACGGTACAGCCAAAATACCGAATATTATTTTTCCAGTCTGACTGGGTTTCTTGTTTCGGGTCAGATTTGTTTATTTCGGGTTTGCCTCTATATATACCTATTTTTTCATGAAAAAAATCCCTTTTATATCATATTTATGAACACTAGTAGCCATCCGTTCCCCTCAAAAAACCCTAGAGCATATTTTGGTGAATTTTGAGAGCTTTGTGAAGCAAATACCGATAATAGGTCGAGATCGTCGGCATTTGGCAAGGGAGAACCTATTTGCTTGCACTCTTGGATTTTTTAGCAGTGTGTTGAGGCAAGATCATCTTCCTCCAAACCTATCCCCTATAGAAATTCATGTTTTTAGTATGTATAATTAGTTAATCTAATGTGTAGTGCTTATTTCGATAATTTTTAAATCCTAGTTTTGGTGTTAAATCTTAAAACAATGAAGAGATCAGAAGAATTAATCTTTAATTGATAAAAATAGATGATCATGATCATTAGTTTTCAGACTAATTTATAATTTTTTGTTATACATGGCCTAAACCCTAATTGTTGATGTATAGAACTTGAGTCTTGAACATGAAACAATATTATGATATAAGCTTGTGGATTAAAAACCCTAGTTTCATGTATAGATCTGTGAATATAAATACTAAATGAAGGAAATGCATTAATTTGATGTTTAGAACCCTGGTTAATTGCTAAGATGATGAACTAATTAGGTTTTAAACCATAATTGTACAAACTTAATCTGATTAGTTATGTTTAAAGTATTTTTTTAAAACCCCAAAGATCATGTTATGATGATAAATAATTTTTTAGTCAAACCTTAGTATATTAAACACATGAGTAAACATATTTTTAAACCCCATAATGGATGTTCTATAAGTTCTTTTTGTTAAAATTATCTTAACTTCACGAGACTCAAACCTGAGTCCTGGACTGTGGTCGGTCGACGAAACCCTGTGCATCGGTTGACCGATCCCACCCTAAGTTTGCATAATTCTTTATTCGACCGAAGCTTGTTTTTACACATGATTATGCGAATTGGTCGTCGGTCGATCAATGTCCTAGGGTAGTCGATCGACATCGTGTCTTTGTTAGCCCTTATGTTTTGATGATGATTTACATCCATCATTATTAGTACTAATTACTTGTTGAGTGATATTATAGATTACAGGAATATCAAGCTCATTAGTACCTTAATTGGAGGATTGGATGGATTATCAAGCTACAACGATGAAATCAAGGAGGTGGAGGCATATTGGTGAAGCAAAGCTATCAAAAGCACAATATCAAATTAGAAGCTTCAGGCAAATATTAAGACTCAAGCTATGCACTTATATGTGATGGATATTCGCATTTTTATTTCTCTCTAGTGCTTAATATGGGCAAGTAGTTTGTTAGAATGCATTTGAAGCTATTGGGATAACACACAAACTTTCAAAACTCATATTTTGTTAATTTTGCTATACAATGAGTTTTCACAAGTATAAGGACCTTTTTTGCAAAATCCTTTATAAAACAAGTTTGTTCTCTTGCTTAAAAATATTTTCCAGAGTTTTATAATTTTTTGAAAGTTGGTTGATAATTTTTACAATTTTCCAAAGTCAAAAACTTGTTTAAAAAACTCTGTGTATGTTCTGTGTCAGTTCGCGGTCGTCCGGACTTGGTTCTGCAGTCGACTGTGAAAAGTCCAGAGAGTTTGGGAAGTCTTCCAGCTTCTCGCGGTCGATCGAATGTGGTTCAACGGTCGACCATGAAAAGTCCAGATAGTTTGGCTGTAACGACTAGTTTCCACGGTCGACCGTCGTTGTCTTTGCGTTCGACCGTCGCTACTATAACGGCTAGTTTTTGCTAGTTTTTAGATTTTCGGGATTTGATCTTTTTTGTATTTTCCATGGTTTTTGGCTTCTTCCAAAGTTTACCTATATATACCCAACTACCTTATTTAATTCAGAACCAACTTTGCAAGAGTAAATTAATTGAGCTTGTGTTCTTGAGGTTAAAAGAGCTTCAATGTTCAAATTTCCAAAATCAGTTTTCACACTTGCAAATCCCACATCCCAAGCTTCAATTAGAATATCTTCTCCTTGCCATAGGACTACTGTAAGAGAGGTTCTTTCAGTTCTTTGTAACGTGAGGAGAGCAAGATCTTGTGGAGATTTACTGTGTGGTTGTGATATCTCAAGAGGAGATCGTTGTGTAGAAGTTCCGGCTTCCAAACCGGGTTGTGATAGTGAAATTCTTCTCGAGAGCGGGGAGCGGGGATGTAGGTCAGAGGACTAAACCTCGTGAACATATCACGTGTTATAATTGGCTAACTATTTCCTAACTCATCTCTCTTATTTTGTTTTCATATTTTATTTTGTGGTGAATTGCATTATCTTAATTTTAATTGCATATTTATTGCCTCATAACCCTATTCACCACCTAGGGCCTTTTAATTGGTATCAGAGTGAGGTCTCAACTGTTTGTTAGGATTAAACCCCTTAGAGAAAAGGTCTAAATGGAGGCTTTAATGAATGTGCATATGCTAGAAGGACAATCCACCATTAGGCCACCCCTTTTCACTGGTAGTAACTTTGCTTATTGGAAAGCTAGAATGAGGATTTATCTTTGATGCATTGATCTTGATATCCTAGACATCATAGAGAAGAAATATGTTGAGAAGCCTAGTAGTAGTAGTATGACCGATGGTGAGAGGCTCAAAGCAAACCTTAATATAAAGGCCATGAATGCCTTAATTTGTGCACTTATCCCCAATGAATACAATAGGGTTTTCACGTATGCACAACCGCACATGAAATTTAGGAAAAATTATGCATCACTCATGAAGGACCCCCCCCCCCCAAGTTAAGGAGTCCAAAATTAGTGGCCTCATGTATGATTATGAATTGTTTAAAATACTTCCAAATGAATCTATTGATACCATGTTTTCTCAGTTTACTAGTATCATAAATGAATTGCATGGCCTAGATAAGAAATTGACGAACCAAGAGATGAACTATAAGATTCTTTGTTCTTTGACGTCGGTGTGGGAGCCTAAAGCTATGACCATCGAGGAAGCTCATGATCTTACAACACTTACTCTTGATGGTCTCATAAGCAAGCTCAAGGTCCATGAGAAGAAGATCAAGGAAAAGAGGAAGTACCCCCAAAGGCAACCGAGGAACCATCTCAAAAATTAAAGACCATCGCGCTCAAAGGGGCAATTGATGACTCATCCTCCTCGGATAGTGAAGTTGATGTCTCTAGAGAAGTGGCACACCTCTCTAGAAGAATATCAAGATTAATTAAAATGAATAAAAAATTTAAAAATCGATCTAATAACAATAACAACAAATTTTCCTCTAGTGTAGGTAAATGCTTCGAATGTAATGAACTGGGATACTTAGCAAATGATTGTACCAAGCTTAAGGAGAAATACTTGAACTACAAGAAGAAGAAGGCTATATACGCCGGATGGGATGAATCCGAACCAAGTGATTCGGATAGCGATGATGAGGACGCCAAGATTACTCTTTATGACCCAAACATTTGTTTCATGGCTCATGAAGATGAGGTGCAATCCGAAACCGAAACTGAATCATTCTATATGCAATGTGAACTAGAAACCACATTAGAAAAATTAAACATTGAATTTAAACGAATGGCAAAAGAATACTCCTCTTTCAAAAAATTACATGTTTCTTGTGATTCTAAGTTTGTGCAACTACAATCTTCTCTTGCTCTAAAAGATGAAATAATAGGAGATCTAGACTTTGCAAACAAACAACTAAGGTCTAAAATTGAGAGGCTAGAAATTAAAAAAGATATGATTAAATCTAATCGTGCCTACTCTAGCCATCATCATGTTGATAGAAAATGATATATTAAATCTCATGCTCCTACATATAAGAAAAAAATTTTATGCACATATTACACGAGATATGGTCATATCTCAACTAATTGTAGAATTAAAAACAACATTGATAATTATGAGTTAATGTGGGTACCTAAGGTTACCAAAAATACTAACATTAAAGAACCCAAAGTTTGGGTACCTAAAGGTTCTATAACTTATTCATATGTAGGGAACGTCTCACATAAGACGTAAGGAGTTGTGGTACCTTGATAGTGGTTATTCACATCATATGATGGGCAATAAAAAATTATTTGTAACCCTATCAAGGATTAAAGGAGGCAATGTCTCCTTTGGTGGCTGCGAGAAAGGTAAAATTATAGGTATTGGTAATATTAGTAAGATACATTCTCCCATAATTGAGGATGTTTATTTATTAAAGGACTAAATCATAATCTTCTTAGTATTAGTCAATTAAGTGATAAAGGGTTTGACATTTCTTTTAAACCGGATAAATGTATTGTTAGTATGAATGATAAAATCATTTTTGTTGCTTTTAGAAGATCTAATATTTACATCTTTGAGATGAATGAGTTAATAGATCAAGATATAAAGTGTTTTGCCGCGGTGGATGAAGATCCTTGGATTTGGCACAAGAGTCTTAGACATGCCAACATGGAGTTAATATCTAAGTTATCCAAGAAGAATTTAGTAAGAGGTCTACCAAATCTAATCTATGTAAAAGACTTTATGTGTGAGGAATGTGTCAAAGGTAAACAAATTAAGAATTCCTTCAAATCGATAAATGAGGTATCCACTTCTAAACCTTTACAATTATTGTATCTTGATATTTTTGGTCCTATGCGTGTTGCCTCTCTAGGAGAAAAACATTATGTATTTATTATTGTTGATGATTTTTTTACGTTTTACATGGGTAATTTTTCTTACAAATAAAGATGAATGTTTTGAAGAGTTTTCTCATTTTATAAAAAGAATTGAAAATAAAAAAGATTTAAAAATTGTTAAAATTAGAAGTGATCATGGTGATGAATTTCAAAATAAAATTTTTGATGAATTTTGTGCTCATCATGGTATAACTCATATGTTTTCCGCTCCTAGAATGCCTCAACAAAATGATGTTGTTGAACGAAAAAATCGCACCATACAAGAGATGGCACGCACAATGATAAATGCTTTTGATTTGCCTAAGTATTTTTAGGTGGAAGCCGTACATACGACTTGTCATATTTTAAATCATGTTTTAATTAGACCTAAATTTAAGAAAACTCCTTATAAACTCTTTTTTGGCAAAACTCCATATATTGGATATTTTCAATATTTTTGGTTGTAAATGTTTTATCTTAAATACTAAAGTCTATCATGATAAATTTAATTCAAAAATTAATGTTGGTATATTTTTAGGATATGCATCTAAAAGTAAGGCTTATAAGGTCTTTAACAAACGAACACTTGTTGTTGAAGAATCTATAAATGTTACTTTTGATGAGACTAATATTGGTTTGTAAGATAGCTTTCCTAGGGATGCTGATGATATTAAGGGAGGATTGGAGCTCTTGCAAATTAATGACAAACCCTTAATGGATGCACAAAAGGATGGGGAAAGCAACAATATACAAAATCAAGAAGAACTCCCCAAGGCATGGAAATTTGCACCGGATCATCCAAAGGAATAAATAATAGGGAGTCTATCTCAAGGAATTCTAACTCGCTCAAAAGTCTTGAGTGAGTGTGGTAATGTAGCCTTCTTATCCCAAATAGAATCTAAAAAGATTAATGATGCTTTAAAAGATGAGTTTTGGGTTTTAGCAATACATGATGAACTAAATATCTTTCAAAGAAATAATGTTTAGGAAATTAGTTCCTAGACCTAATAATGTTCATGTTATTGGAACTAAATGGGTCTTTAGAAACAAACTTGATGAACATGATATAGTCACTAGAAATAAAGCTCGTTTAGTTGCCCAAGGATACAATCAAGAGGAGGGCATAGACTATGATGAAACTTTTGCATCGGTTATAAGATTAGAATCTATTAGGATGTTTTTAGCCTTTCCTAGTTTAAAAGATTTCAAACTATTTCAAATGGATGTTAAAAGTATCTTTTTAAATAGTTTTATAGAGGACGAAGTATATGTTAAGCAACCCTCTGGTTTTATGGATCATTCTTTTCCCAATCATGTTTACCGGGTTCAAAAAGCTTTATATAGGTTAAAACAAGCTCCTAGAGCTTGGTATGCTTGCCTCTCTAGTTTTCTTCTTAAAAATGGTTTCTCTAAAGGAAAAATTGATAATACTCTTTTTGTTAGAAAATGGAAAAATAATTTTCTTTTAGTTTAAATTTATGTTGATACTATTATTTTTGGTGCCACTAATGAATCTTTGTGCAAGGACTTTTCAAAAGTTATGCAAGACCAATTTGCAATGAGCATGATGGGAGAACTTACAGTCTTTCTTGGTCTCTAAGTCAAGCAATCTAAGGATGAGATTTTTATTTCTCAAAGTAAATATGCTAGAGAATTGGTAAAAAAATTCGGATTAGAGAGCTCCAAGCATGCTCCAACTCTCATGAGTACAAGTATCAAGCTTGATACTGATGCTAGTGGTGAGGAGGTAGACCAAAAGCTTTACCGAGGTATGATATGTAGTCTCCTTTACCTTACTGCTAGTAGACCGGATATTATGTTTAGTGTTTGTGCATGTGCACGTTTTCAAGATTCACCTAAAAAGTCTCATTTGATTGTGGTTAAAAGAATTATCAAATATGTTAATGGCACAATAGATCTTGGTTTATTTCATCCGAAAAGTACTTCTTTTGATCTTTATGGTTTTTGTGATGCCAACTTTACCGGCTGTAAGCTAGATCGCAAGAGTACGAGTGGTACATGTTAATTTTTTGGTAACTCTTTTGTCACTTGGGCATTCAAGAAACAAAATTGTGTTGCCTTGTCCACTACCGAAGTGGAATACATTGCCACCGGCTTGTGTTGTGCACAATGTTTATGGATGAAACAAAATTTGGTTGATTACGATTTGCATTTTCAAGAAACAAATTTTTTTGTGATAATATTAGTGCTATCAATATTTCAAAAAATTCCATTTTGCATTCTAGAACCAAGCATATAGATGTACGCCATCATTTCTTACGTGACCATGTAGAGAGGAAACTGTTGGCCTTTGTGTTTTGATAATGTTTAACAAATAATTTATCACTAATGTTGTTTGTCTAGTGTTGGTGTATTTTTATTTATTATAGACAAACAACAAGTTGGAGGTTGGATGGAATAGCGCTTCAACGATCATATCCAATGGAGGTTGGCGGAATAGTGGTTGAAGCCTTGCAATTCAAGTTTAAGATCCAAATTTAAGCTTCATCCGCATGTGTACCAAGATACAGCTTCGTTGAAGATCACAAGCTTGGGTATAATTAGTTTAGGGTTTATATTATGTGTGTTA
>BQKN01000345.1:242107-254252 GCA_022839385.1 Asparagus kiusianus | reverse complement strand
TCTGGCAAGCATCGTCCCAAATGAATGACACGCCCTTCTTGTTTAGTTTAGAGAATGGTTGACACTTCCCAGACAGATTTGAAATGAATCTCCGGATATACGCCAAACGCCCTTGCAATCCTCTGAGTTCTCTTAGATTCTTCGGGGGTTGCAATTCATTTATCGCCTTTACCTTGTCTGGGTCGATATGTATACCCTTGGTGGTAACGACGAATCCAAGGAATTTTCCGCTGGACATTCCGAGGAAGGATTTTGTGGGATTCATCTTCAATTGATGACTCCGCATGAGATCAAACATTGTTCTCAAGTCCTTGATGTGATCTTCTTTGCTGCGGCTTTTCACCACCAAATCATCAACGTAACATTCAACTGTTTTCCTGAGGTGTTTCTGGAAAATCTTAGTCATCGCTCGTTGGTATGTGGCACCTGCGTTCTTCAGACCGAACGGCATCACCGTGTAGCAGAAGACACCGAGGGGCGTTCTGAATGCTGTATGCTTCTCGTCGTCCGGGTGCATCTTGATTTGATTATACCCCGAGAAGCCGTCCATGAAAGACATTCTCTCGAATCCACATGTATTGTCGATAATGACATCCGTGATCGGGAGAGAAAAATCGTCTTTTGGACACGCTTCATTTAGGTTCCTGAAGTCGATGCAAATCCTGATTTTGCCGTTCTTTTTCATGACCGGAACGATGTTGGCTAACCAGTCTGGATGTTGTTCCTCCCGGATAAACCCTGAGTCGATCAATTTCTTGACCTCTGCCTCGATGGCTTCCATAATCTGCGGACGAAACCGTCTTTGTTGTTGCTTGACAGGTTTAGCATCCGGCTTGATGTCGAGGCGGTGCATAGCCACATTGGGGTCGAGCCCTGGCATGTCCTCGTAGTTCCACGCGAAGACGTCGATATATTCCCTGATAAGGGCAATTAACTCCTCTTTCTCATCTGATGGAAGACTACCGCTGATAAATATGGGCTTTGGGTTGTCTTCATCGCCCATGTTAATTTGGATTACTTCGTCTTCGGTGGGTGGCTCTCTTTGTTCGAACCTATCACCATATTACATGTTTAGGTGATGAACCCATGGGTCCTCCCACGTTGGCATTTGGTCGTCGTCCTCCAACGTAGACGGATCAGCTGTAGTCATGTTCGACATTAAGGCCTTGAACATTTCTCCCAAACTTGTGTCGGAATCTTCAGCTGACGAATCTAGCAAGTACCGATCCTTAGCTTTGTTAGCAATTTGATCTATGATTTGCCAGCCACATTCTTCATCTGACGAAACGTAGCCTAAGCCCCTCTTGTGACGATAATAGCCCTCCGGTTTACCCTTTGGTACATATGCCGCTTTGACTGGGACACGGGAACCTCGATCGAAGTATAGACCTTCTCCGAGTGTGAAATCATATCCTTGTCTTTCCATGAGCTTGCGCGCTTCTGGACTGTACTTAGATAAATGTAAACCAGATTTGTCACCATCTTCATCCTCTCTTAGGAAATGATCTGGCACCGGAAGATTTTCTCCTTTACCGAAGATCACTTCTTTTTGTCCCCTATTTTGGTGGGAATAATCTGAGTTGTTCCGAAAGAGTGTTGGAGACGCTTCTTCGTTACATACGACGATCGGAGCGGCATACATAATTCGGGATTATCGTATAATCCCTTTATTACATCATCAAAAGACAAGGAGTACTCTAAACCATTATTTATTTCAAGTTCGGCAAGTTGCCAGTTACAACCGCCATCTGACGACTGTTCGTCGTCGAGATTGATTACAAAGGGTACAATGTCATTAAAAACAAAACCACCATTGTAATCGAATCCGGCCTCGGAATCAGCTTCTTCTCCGCTGTCCGTGCCTTGGACCTATGGTTCTGTATCGGATTCGTTACCATAAAGGAGAGAATCTGTGAAGTAGTTCTCGTACCCTTTGAATGGCTGCTTATCCGCGACCACCGTCCTAACTCTTCCATCAGTGTCGACATATTTCAAACACTGATGTAGAGTGGAGGGGACTATAACGTTACTATGGATCCAAGGCCGACCCAATAGTAAGTTATAGGATGTCTCAGCATCAATCACGTAGCACGTGACCTCCGTCTTTAAATCGCCCATTTGGCACTTTATCCGGATTTTACCCAGAGGTCTTGACCCGCTGGTGTTGAATCAGTATATGACTGTGCCTGTAGACGCCAACTTGCTGACTGGAATGCCAAGGCTGTGCATCAGTCGAAGTGGCATAATACTCACAGCGGAACCCGGATCCACTTGGATTCGGTTAACTTTGCTGGAGCCAATGTACCCGACGAAGTACAGGGGCCGATCATGATTTGAATTCTTCGTCTGCATGTCCTCTTTGGTAAAGGTGATGCAGGGAATGTTCTTGGCTGCCACATTACACTGTTGGGCTGACAGTTCCAGTTCCTCGGGCGCTGGTTTGACTCGAGTAAGGAACACCTCTGAATCGGCCAGGGCTTCTTGCAAGGCTTCTCTAGTTTCCTTAGATAGCCGCAGCAATTCATAAAGTGTTATCCTTGCTGGAATGTTGGCTAGCTGAGCCATGATGTCGAAGACACGCTGATTTTTCGAACTTCCCGGTTTATCTCCTCCAATTGGACGACTGAAGCGAGACTGCTTCGGGTTCTGAACCTCTTGGGATCCTTTGTCTTTCTGTTTATCTGCCGGCTGTCGTCGAACATCTTCAGCCGGTTTGGGAATTGGGATCATCCCCATCTCTGTGAGAGTCTTGGCTGGTCCCTGTTTTGTCACCCCTAGCTTAGCTGCTTGTTCATTATGTGACGGATAGTTGAAGTGGTATTGGTTCCCGCTTCTGGTAGTGAAGACTTCTTGTTCATCTTCAGAAAGTGGGAAAGCTGGGATTCCTTCGTCATCTTTTCCTGGGATGGCGGAAACTCCGTAGCAAGACTTTCCTTTCCCTTTAGATTTCTTCGTGGATGACGATCCGACCCATTGTTCATCTTTAATCAGGTCGGGGTGAACCCAAAGGATTTCGCCGTTCGGGGCCGTGTGTGGCACTAGTCCCTTTTGCCGCTGTCCGTGCGGGTCGTCATTTACCGTCTTCATCCCAACTTTGGTGACACGCTTCGGCTCAAACCAAGCTGTGGGTACTGACCCAAAACTGATCGACACCGCATTTGCTCCTACATTCTTGGCCGGTTTCGGAGTTATGACTCCTACATCGATCAACGCCTGGATCTTGTCCTTGAGGTGGTAGCAGGACTTCGTAGGGTGGTGGACCGCTCTGTGATACGCACAGTACCTCGGGTCCGTCACTTTAGTGGCCCCTTCATGATCCACAATCGCCGGCAGCTGGATCTTGTTGTTCTCCAACAGATATTTGAAGATGCCGGGAACTTCGTCATCTTTGAAGGAGTAGACTTTGGGAAACCTCGGCTCCGAAGACTTTTGCTTCTGAGACCGCTGCTGCCAATGTGGCTGCGATTGCTGTGGAGCTCGTTGCTGCTGCTGCTGCTGTTGCTGAGGTTGCAATTGAAAGGTTTGGTTAGCATCAACAGCATTAACCTGAGCTTTACCTTTTCCTTTCTGGTTGAAGTTCTGCTTCGGAGGGTTTGTAGCCGGTTGGCCTCTCTCCGCCTTCTTCCTCCTGAGAAATCGTTCAGCTTGCTCGCCTCGGACCTTCAAGTCCTTCCATGTCTTGGATGGAGCTGTGCCCATTGCTTCCAAAACATCCAGCGAGAGGTTGTTGTGGCAGGTCTGAAGAATGAACTCCTCGCTGATCGGGTCCCGGCAATTCATCGCCTTATTCCGGAACCTTTTGACGAAGACTTCGACCAATTCTCCGTCCTTCTGCTTCTCATCGAGCAATGTCCCGATAGAGATTTCAGTGTCGTCGTCGAAGAAATTCGCAAGGAATTTGGTCTCCATGTCGTCCCAGCTGTTTATGCTTCCTGGCTTGAGGCGACGATACCAATCGAAGGCAGCTCCGCGAAGAGTGCCAACGAATGACCGCACCATCAGAGGCTCATTACCCGAGATGACTCCCAGGTGCGATTTGAAATAAATCAAATGCTGAGTTGGTGAACCCATCCCATTAAACGGCGTGAAGTTGATTAGACTAAACTTTGCCGGATATGGGATCGATTCCCACTCTCTTGGGTAAGGACAGGGAATGCCCGTCTTTTTAGTCTCTTGAGCAGAAATCAATGTATTGATTTTGCTTTCGAGGTTCTTAATTTTCAGGCTTTCACCTGTGTCTTCGCTAGCATTATCGTTACCACCCCCTGGATTAATGGGAGGGTTATTGACGTTGCGAGCTTCATTTGTATCCTCATCTTCCAAGTTGTTCTGGTTTTGACGACTTGGTTCCCCTTGTTGGTTCCTTAATGCTTGGATCTGTTGGTCATGCATCTCTCTCATGTTCTGCATGGCCATCTGCATTTCGAACCGAAAGGTTTCCTGTTGTTTGGCAATGGCATCTTCAAGCATCTTGGCCACTTGCTCCGCGCTTATCATGAACGACGCGGGGTTGCCCTTCACTGGACACAGTATTGTCAGACGCAACGGCTGAGCCAGCGTCTGATTCTTCATCTTCTGAAGGTACTCTTGTCCGGACCCTACCGTACGTTCCTCGCTTGATGGCCCCAGACTGTAAACGGGTCCTGGGTCGGGATGCTTCTGGAATCGTCTCGGGGTTATCCTGAGCCGATGTTCCTCTGTTGGTCATGTTGACAGTGACCCTTGAATGTTCACCGTCTTCGACCATCGTTCTTTTTCTTCGGAAACGCCTGGGCCTTGGCTTTGGCGCTTCAATGCTGAGTCTCTCGAACACGGAAACTCTTTCGGGGACTGTCTTTACACAGTTGCACTCAGACAGTACTGCCCGAATGAGTTTTGAACACGGACATTGAGCTTCAAACCTTTGAGGGCTTCTCTTTCTGGATTTGTTCGTACCCGCAACACGATAGTACAGCTCGTCCGTTTGAAAGTCGGAGCAACCTATCGTGTGTGGGCACGATTTCTCAGGTATAATGTCATCATCCTCGGACGACAACATTTCCTTCTGAGGATTAATTGTCTTTTTCGGGCTCTCGAGAGTTATACGCCTCGAAACGCGTCTTCATGGACGTGAATCTTCAGCGGAATCTTGCACTTGAATGCGCAAAGTTGTGCGCTTGGGTGCCATAGTTTTCTCCAAGTGTTGAGGGTTGCGGCGACCCCCAGCGTGTTGCATTGTTGTGGGCTTCTTCATTGGCCCCAAGCGTTCTTGAACTGGAGCTTTACCACGTTCCTTCGGAAGTGAACCGAGTCGCTCCAGAACGGATTTTTTCTTCTGAGATGGTCCTGCGGGATCTCCCAGGGCAGTTGCGGCAATCACCGGCTATTTGGGTTGCTTTGCCGGGTGTTGAATCTTTGGAGGCTGCGGGTCTTGCTCCTTAGCCTGAACCGCTTCAGACTTTGGCCTCCAAACTTTGCGAGTTGGTGGCGGCTTCTTGACCACCTCCTTCTGCAGCTTCCGACGGGCTTCTTCAGCTTTGGCCCGTGCTTGCGCCGATAACGCGCGGCGTTTGCGGATGCGCTCCTCCAAAGTCGAGCGATTCCGTTTGACACGGACCCACTCCATAGTTGATGGTTTAGAGGAACCACCCTGCATTTGCTGTTGAGGCTGCTTGCCTCGTTTGTTCTTCAGATCCGTATGATAACGGACCCCGTCAACGGACTCCATGGCCTTGGCGAATTGCTTCGCGAGGCGTTGACGCTGCCTCTGGCGGGCTCTCTTGGAGAGAGTCACCACGCCTTCAATGGTGGATTTGACCTTCTTTGAGGTCGGTAGGGCCTCACTCAACGCAGCTTCGGCGTCGATTGGGGTGAGGTCGTCGTTGGTGGCTTCAACTTCATCGCACCAACGCACCTTTCTCCTAGAGGAGAGCTTTTGGGACTTCTTGGACTTGGGGGAGGAGGTAGATCCGGACGAGGAGACGTATTCCTCGTACTTCTGTTGGTCGAATTCATACTCGACCTCCTCCACGACCGGGATCGAGATCCGCGGCTGCGACGCTCCAGCTTCGGCAGCGAAGCTGTTGGCTCCCACTGTGGTCGTCAGATTGTTCGCGTGGAAAATCGTGTTCTTCTTCATTGAGGATTCCATTACAAACTTTGAAAACAACTTTATGCGTTTTACAAATATCCGGTCTTTTTATAAGAGCCGGTTACAATGGAGATCGAAATAAAGAAAGAAACAAAAAATTACAACTTTCCTTTGAACAGATCGCGAGCTCCTGTTTTGCGGTCGCTCGCTTTGTGGGGTTCTTTGCCTGCGCCGGGGTTATGTGCCGTGGACCACCGCGTGATCTCGATCCAAACAGATCTACGACGTATTACGGGTACTATCTCGCCAAGGAGATAATAGCCGGGAGGGATCGTTTCGCCAAGGAAACGGCCGCTCGAATCTCGGGATCAAAGGCCAAGCTTTGATCCGGAGTGTAGGGACGTAGATCTGAGGATTAGCTTCTTCGAACTCTTGTCTTTTTTGTTGTTGCGGGTGCTCGCCAAAAACCGAATCCGAGGGTCCAAGTCTTCAAGCCTTCACAATTTCGAGTTGAGGTGACAATCCGGCAGAGTTTCGGCTCTTTAGAAGTTCCACCAAAAGTCCTCCAAAATGAACAACCACCCCCCCTATTTATAGCCTCTCTGAACTGTGCGTTTGTGCACAAGAGAGAGGGGGGGGGGAGTCGGGCCACCCCGGGTTGGCTCGGCTCGAGCCGAGTCCCCGGGTGTGTTTCGTTTTCCGTCGTTTTCCCGTTGTTCGGTTGTGTCCGTGATTCGGTTGTTCGTTTGATTTGTTCGGGTTCTTGATTTGATAGCCCGAGTCCTCATTTGGCAGTAAATCCGCCTCGGTGTTTGAGTTCAAGTCCGTTTTGTTGTTGGACGACTCGTTAACTTTCTGAACTGTTGGATTGGTTCCACACGCGAACGCATCCCATTGCTTGCGTGCCTCATCGCCTCGTTGGCTTGTTTCGTCGCTCAAACGTCCGTTGATTTGTCGGTTCCTTGTGTCGAGCTATGCTAAGGGACCTATAGGCAGTTTTATACGCCTACAACTGGTAGGGCATCATCAGTCGACTGTCCAGAAGACCGATTTTCAGCCCTGTAGTGTTCATGTGATTAGTTGACTGGTCTCCTTCCATCATTCGACTGGTCTCCTTCCATCATTCGACTGGTCTGAGGATCTCCTATAGTTGTTGCTTTTCCTGATTTTCTTCGTCGTTCTCTACAATATTTCCCTCAATGTGCATTGAAGATGCGTCAAAGACAAAATCGATGCAGAATGTCCGTTCAAAACTACCTCATTCATTTGGCTCATTAGGCCAAAGTCCTAGTTCAACCTCGTCTTCTACCAACTCGTCTTCTACCAAGCAAATTCTAGACGCGTGGATCTTACTTTCCATTTTCACACTTTAGATTAGACAATCAAGAATGATTCAAGATCTTGAATGTGTTAAAAGTATTACCATTGGGTCATTAGACCACCTGCACTATCCACAGTGAGTAGCTCATCTCATTTTTAAGTTCTATTAGTATAGTGCATGTGCTTTGCACGTAAGCATAGTGTTGTTTTATGTTTTTCAAACTTTTTTTGTTGGCTAATGAAATGACTTGTATAACAATATAAACTCTGAAAAATTGCAATTTGTTTAAATGAATTAATTATATGATAAATCTATGTATAAAGAACTATATGATTAATTATTATAGTTTGAATAATTATTATAATTTATTCACAATTTATTAAAATAATTATAAATATTAAAATATTTCTTCTTTTTAAATATAATAATATTATACATAGCATAGTAAAAATGTTATTAGTAACTACATATTAATTTAATAATTTGTTTATTACACTATTAGTAAATAATTCACTAAATTGTATAATTATAAAATTATAGTGTAATTTATTAATTTTAAAAACACTATCAAAATCATTATACTATTAATACTATTACAATTACAATAAACACAAATTACTTTATACAATTTTCATACTTTTAAAAGGCTAATAAGATAAAAGTTTAACATGTAGTCCTCCATAAGAGGTGAAACCCAAAGGTATGAGACATAAGCCTAATGAATTTTTATTATTCTTAATTTTTCTTGAATTTTAAATATTATGTGAAGATAAATTAGAGATAAATTTTAAACTTTTTATTAAATAACATAATTAAATAAGAAAAATTTGTGTCAATGCCCCAAAAGCAACATCTTCATGTGCTGCAACCTCTTCATTTTCCCCCATGTGGTTCTGCCCTAAGAAGTGTGACATCTTGTGATGCAACTATTTTTTAGCAATTATTACCTGCCAACTAAGCATAGAGAGAGGATAAAAAGTATAATACCCCAAAATGAACTTATCTAATTTATTCTTTCATGTTAGGTCTATTTAGAGTTCTTGTTAGGTCTAATTTTTCAGCTCAATTTAATTCATATTAAGTCCAATTTAATGTTAAGTCTAATTTCATGTTAAGTCCAAATTAAGTATAATTTAATGTTAAGTCCAATTTAATTCATATTAAGTATAATTTAATACCTTTTAAGTCTAAGTTAAATCATGTTATGTCTAATTCAACTTGTTTTAAGTCTAATTTAATTGGACTTAACATAAAGTTAGACTTAAAATTTTAAATTAGACTCAAAATAATTTAAATTAGACTTAAAAGGAATTTAACATGATTAAAATTAGACTTAAAATTTTATGTTAGGTCTAATAAAAGTTCGTGTTATCTAATACATGTTAGGTCTAATAAAAATTCTTGTTAAGTCTAATTTCATGTTAGGTCTAATAAAACTTCATGTTGGTTCTAATAAAAATTCATGTTAGTTCTATTTCATGTTCGTGTTAGTTCTAACTCATATTAGGTATAATTAGTGTTCATGTTAGTTCTATTTCGTGTTCGTATTAGTTCTAACTCAGTTTGTGTTAGTTCTAATTCATAAATTAGAAACTAACACGAATTATGTTAGTTCTAATTCAGTTCGTGTTAGTTCTAACTCAATTTGTTTTAGTTCTAATTCATGAATTAGAACTAACACTAACTGTGTTAATTAGAACTAACACGAACCACTACTAGAAACAGGACTTTTAGCGACAGACACAAATTGAGTTAGAACTAACACGAACCGAGTTAGAACTAACACGAACTGAGTTAGAACTAACACACTTCGTGTTAGTTTCTAATTCATAAATTAGAACTAACAAGAACTGAGTTAGAACTAACACGAACACGAAATGTAAGTTTCTAATTCATGAATTAGAACTAACATGAACTGAGTTAGAACTAACACGAACACGAAATAGAACTAACATGAATACCAATTAGACCTAACATGAGTTAGAACTAACATGAACACAAAATAGAACTAACACAAACTTTTATTAGAACTAACACTAACTTTATTAGACCTAACATGAAATTATACTTAACATGAATTTTTATTAGACCTAACATGAATTAGACTTAACACGAACTTTTATTAGACCTAACACGAAATTTTACGTCTAATTTTAATTATGTTAAATTTCTTTTAAGTCTAATTTAAATCATGTTAAGTTTAATTTAATTTTTTAAAGTCTAATTTTATATTAAGTCCAATTAAATTAGACTTCAAACAAGTTGAATTAGACATAACATGCTTTAAATTAGACTTAAAAGGAATTAAATTAGACTTAATATGAATTAAATTGGACTTAATATGGAATTAGACTTAAATTGGCATTAACTTAAAATTAGATTTAACATTAAATTGGACTTAATATGAATTAAATTGAGCTAAAATTAGACCTAATAAGAACTCTAAATAGACCTAACACGAACTCTAGATAGACCTAACATGAAAGAATAGAATAGATAAGAGTATTTTGGGATTTTTTTCTTTTTATCCTCTCTCTATGCTTTGTTGGCAAATAATAATTGCTAAAAAAAAGTTGCGACACAAGATGTCACACTTTTTAGGGCTGAACCACATGGGAAAAAAATGAACGGGCTGCAGCACATAAAGATGTTGCTTTTGGGACATTGACACAAATTTTTAAAAGAATAATAGTATGACTAAATGCTTTGAAAAAGTGAGGAAATATATAATTAATAAGAGGTTATACATAATTAGCGAATGATTAATTATAACTTATAACATATTAGAGAATTATCAAACTTAAAAAAGTTAAAAATAAAAATTAAAAGTTTTGAGATATAGATATAGATTATTTAAATATTTATTTTGTTTTATTTTTTTTCAGTATTGGCATTCCCATCGAAATAAAAAAATGGACGTGACTCGGCACCAACCTGACCAAACTGTTCCCGACTGTCTTCGGAGTCCATCAGGAAGAATGGCCCCCACCACCTTCTTCTGCCCACCAAGTGGTGGGACCCAGACAGGACCAGGGACCACCCTATGCAGATAGCGACGGCGAACCAGACGCAGAATTCGAATTCACAGAAGAGTTTGAAGTCACCCAAAACTCCACCCGCTAGTGTCCAGATGGGACCCGCGTGTTCTTTTGGCAGCGAACATCAGTCATAAAGGCACAGAAAGCGAGGTGGATTTCTGGAGGGGCTGGTACTCATAAATAATATGAGAAGCGAAAGAACGCGGTCAGTGTAAGTGAGTTAACTTTATCCTAAAGCAGAAAAAGAGTACTTTGTTATTTTGTATTTTTCCGTGAAGGCAATTGGCTGCGTGAATTTGCGGGCGAAGCGTACCGAATGTTGCTATCTTGCTTTGATCTCCCATTTGCATTAGAAACCACTCCTATGCTCTTTCATTAATTTTTAACCAAAAAAAAAATTATTATTGCGCATAGAATATGATATTTTCAGGAAAATTTTGCATATGATACAAATATTCCGGAAAAACATGGGATCAATTTGAAGATTTTAACTGTTATCTTTATATTTCATAATACCGGTTGCATGTAGGATATTCTAATAAGATTTGCATTCGATACGTAGCAGATTATAATTAAGTACGAGAGCAATACGTTTAAGATTTTCAGTTCCAAATTCATAGCTTCATGAAATAGAAATTTTAAAAAAAAAGTGATTTAGAGTTACTTTTCGCTGATCAGGCAATCAATAACAGTTGATAATTTTTCTGAATTTACATTTTAAAAACATATACATGGGTTTCACATTTCTCTAACGACTTATGATTATTCTACTGAAAATAAAGTTGGACGTATGAAATACGTGAGAATTTCCTATTGGCTTGATTCACTGACGCTAGACAAATGGACCACAAACTCAAGATGGTCCTTACTTTCTTTGGATCTATTCTTTTGTACACCAAGGCCTTTTTCTAATTAGGAGTCGGGCTAGCTAGCGTGGAACTGACATCGAAGTTAATGCAACTAATTAAGGAGTCCGACCGTGTTTTTCTAAACGTTTCTGCGATACGGTAGTCACGATAATATCACATTTCAAGTAGTTTTTTTTTTTTTGTCCTCCTGTAAATTCGTAGACATTCACATATTGTGGAGGAGTCCTCAGGGGTTCAATTCCTTCTGTAGATGAATACTGACGAATGACGGCGCGCGGTTGAACGTGTATTAATTAATTGATGCTTAGTTGTCGTCACCTGCATGTTGCTACAACTTTTTGGTGACAAGATAGTGTTGATAATAGTAGTAGGTTTAGTCTCACATTGGTTGTAAAAACACACCTCATCCTCCACTACTTGTATAAATATATGTACACACTCAATATTCGATTTAAGAAAAATTTACCTAAGACACACTCTCTCTTACTTTTAACATGGTGTTAGAGCGAGGGTTATTATTTCTCTTCCAATAAATTTTTTTTAACGCTTCTGCGTTCTTTTGCCAAATCTTGGCATTGGTGCTTTGCAGCCGTTTAACGCTTTTTTTTTTGCGTTCCTCTGCCAGATTTTTTTGGCATTGCCGCTTTGCAGCCTCTTAACACATTTCGCGTTCTTGTTTAACCTTTGGGTTCCATTTTAACCTTCGGGATTATATTTTTAAACCTTCAGGTTTCATTCTAACCTTCGGGTTCTATTTTAACGGCATCGTCGTTTCAAGACCATCTCTTGGTCTCAAGTTTACGGCATCGCCGTTTTCAAAACCGTCTCTCGGTCTCAAATTAACGGC
>BQKN01000345.1:224016-237107 GCA_022839385.1 Asparagus kiusianus | reverse complement strand
CTCTTGTCATTTATTGGAAAAGTTTTCTAAACTCAATCTACCTTTACTTTTATATTGTTTGATTATTATTCTATTAAGCTAGTATTTATATTTGAGTTTAGTTGATTTAATTTCACTCATTGTTTACACACACCCACTTGAGCTTATTGTATTTTCATATATAGTATATTTGGGTTGGTAAGAGTTGTAACAATTGAGCATGAGCTTTAATTGAGTTCTTGCCTTGTATTAGAGAACAAATCATTTGTTGTCATTGTGAGGTGTGGAGTGTAGACGTTGATCGGTGAACATTAAAAACCGGCATTATGAGTGTTTGTGAACGTTGATCGGTGAGCGTTAAAAACCAACATTGTGAGGTGTAAACGTTATTCGGGTGAGCGTAAAAAACCCGGTTGTGATAGTAGATTTCTCCCCGAGAGTGGGGAGCGGAGACGTAGGACGGAAAGTCTGAACTCCATAATCATATCGTGTGTTTGAGTTTGCTTTGGCGCACTTCTCTTATGTTTATATTTTTTGTCGTCATTGTCCATTGCTCATTATTTATATCATCCACTATCTTATTTATTTTGTTTACCCTTGTGTATATCACTTATCCTAGCTCACATATCTTGTTATATTTTATACTTACTAGGATAACTTGTTAATTAGTTTTAATTAACATAAAATCGGATTAGATTAGCATAAGACCCTAATCACCCCACCTCTAGGGTCTTACAAAACTTTCTTCAAATAAGCCACATGTGTCAAATAAATTCTGTCCTTATCTTTGCCTCTGCCGATCTCCATCCCTAAAATACACTTTGCTTCACCCAAATCATTCATCTCAAAATCGCTCGAACGCGGAATCTTTAATCTATCTATCGCGGATCTGGAAATAAATACAACCAACATGTCATCAACATAAAGCGATAAGTATATGTATGTACCTTTATGCAACTTACGTTAGTACACACAATGATCAAACTAGCTCCTAATGTATGAATGGTCGATCACGAACCCATCAAATCGCCTATACCACTGTCTCGAAGATTGCTTCAACCCGTATAGCGATTTCTTCAATCTACAAACTAATTTTTCCTTTCCTGCAGCTCAAAAACTCAATAGCTGAGTTATATAAATTTTCTTATTAATATCACCATGAAGAAATGTTGTTTTTATATTCAACTGATCCAATTCTAATCTATACTGTACCACAAAAGCTAGCAAGATCCGAATTAAAGAGTGCTTCACCACCGGAGAAAAAACCTCATTGTAGTCAATGCCTTCTTCCTGTGCATATCTCTTCACCACCAACCTAGCTTTGAACCCTATTGGAGTGCCCTAAATGCCCTTATTCTTGGTATACACCTATTTGCAGCCAATTACCTTCCGCCCATTTGGAAGCTCGACAAGCTCCCATGTGTTGTTCTTCTGAAGAGACTCTACCTCCTCCTGTATAACTTCCTGCCACAAATTAACCTCTGAACTTTGCTTAGCCTCTCTGAATATAGTAGGAACCATCACATTAACACTCTCCACCGGAAGTACATATGCAACCACTGTATCTGTATACCTTGTTGGTAACTGTATGTCTCTCTTCGGCCTCCGAACTGTAATAAAATTCTAAACCTGAACCGTCGGTCTCTGATCCTTCTTTGCTGTACCCATATCCTCCAAATCATCGCTGTGCTCGCCTGGCATCACCTCAGTCGGTACTCTAATGGATATGGTTATATCTGGACTCTGTGGAGCTGCATCAATCTCCATCACCTGCGATGTCTCCTCTGTCGGGGTGCTCTCTACTTGATGAGAGTTTGGAAGCTTCAAGAGCAAAGCCTCATCAAATGTGATATCTCTGCTCAATGCAATCTTCTTATCAACTGGATCTCAAAGCTTGTATCATTTAACACCACACTTGAATCCCACAAATATGGTTTCCAAGCTCGCGGTTCTAACTTATCAGTCTTCACATGATAAAATACAGGGCACCTAAAAACGTTGAGATGATCATAATCGTGTGCTGACTCTCTCGACCACATCCCCATATGGGTCTTCCCTTCAATTATAGATGAAGGCAGCCTACTAATGAGGTGACTCACATATGAAAGTACCTCAGCTCAAAAGATCTTCTCTAAACCACTCTGCGATAACAAACATCAGATTTTCTCTAGTAAAGACCGATTCAATCTCTCTGTCACCCCTATTCTTCTGCGATATATGACTAACTGTGAAGTACCTCTCTATGCTCTCGTCTTAACATAGCTGTTGAAAGAGATCTGAAGTGTACTCGCCGCCGTTTTCAGATCTCAACGTTTTTATCTTTCTCCCTGTCTGCAGTTCTAATCTTTTCTTCCACTCCACAAGTATCTCTAGGACTTCACTCTTATGTTTTATGGTATACACCTAATAACCCTAGAATAGTCATCCACAAATGTGACGAAGCAATGTTGACAACCAAGTGATGCCGTCTTGGTGGGACCCAAAACATCCGTGTGCACGTAATCCAAGATGCATGTCGTCCTATGAACGGCTATCCCAAACTTTACTTTAGTCTTCTTGCTAAGAACACAGTGCTCATAGAAATCAATCTTCCCATTCTTGGCTCCCTTCAATAGCCCCTGCTTACACAATGTATGTAGTGAATTTTCTCCCGTGTGTCCCAATCTATAGTGCCATAGTCTGCTCGCATCCGCCTCTGAGACAGCTGAAGCTACCTAGCAAATCTCAGTACCTCCCTTCAGATAATAAAGATTCCTTCTATGGATTCCCTTCATCACTATGAAAGATCCCTTAGTAACTTTTGCTACATCGTTCTCAAAAGTCACATTGAATCCATTTGCCTCCAAAGCTCTAACAAAAATAAGATTCTTCTTTAGTTAAGGAACAAATCTCACTTCATTCAGCTCTTGAACAACTCCATCGTGCATCCGAATCTTGATGGTACCTATCCCACAAATGCCACAAGACTAATCATTTTTCATGACCACCACACCACCATTGAGCTTCTTGAAAGATGCAAACCAATCTCTCTGGGGAGTCACATGATAAGTAGCACCAAAATTCAGCATCTAATTCGATGCATCCGCATGGTTAACCTCTAGAGTAATCAATAAATAAAAGCATGAATCATCTGAATCATCACAACTCTTTGCGACGTTCACCTTGCTGGCCTTCGGCCCCTTCTTCTTGCTATTCTTCTTTTCTCTGAGCTTCGGGTAATCTCTCTTCTAATATCCTTATTCTCTATAAAAGGCATACTGGTTCTTCAAAATCTGGTAGTGACCTCTAGAGTTTGACCTGCCTTGAATACCACATCTCGGATATGGACTCATTCTTCTCATCGACAAGGTCTCTCCTGAAGTGCTAGCTCTGAAAGGCTCTTTATCCTTCCTTCTCAAGTTAAAATTTTTTAACGCATTAGTCTCTTCACTATATATGATGGAAGATCTGCCATTTAACAAAGTGAGCATGAAGGTATCATACTCCTCATCGGGTAAGGAGCCTAATAAAATAATTACCTTGTACTCATCCGATATCTTTTTATCCATATTCGTCAAGTTCAACAATAACTTTGTGTTGTTGTTCACATGATCTGCAAGTGATGTGCCCCAGGACATCTAGAATCTGAATAATCTTTGTAGTAAGTGCAACCAGTTCTTAATATTTTTTGTAAGATACTTTTTGTTAAGAATCTCCCACATCTTCATAATAGACATCACCCCCAATAACATCATACTTTAACTCTTGTTCCAAATAAGATCTAATCACCCCACAAGCATTTTGATTCATCTTGTCACATATCGCCTCATCATACTTCGATGGCCTCTCGTGAGTTATAATCGTTTCTTCCAAATTTTGAGCATTCAAAGTTGTTAGACCCTAGAGGGGGGGTGATTAGGGTCTTATGCTAATCCAATCCGATTTAAATGCCAATTAAAATTACTTAACAAATATATTCTTGCAAGATAGATATACAAAGAGTTATGTGCAAGAATATGCAATATACATAAGGTGATATATCCTAGCAATGAGATATGCTATATGATATATGCAAGGATATAAAACTAACACAAGGGGTAAACAATATAAACAAGATAGTGGATGATATAGAAATGAGCAATGCACAATGGCGATATAAGATATGAACTTAAATATGAAGGAACGCCAAAGCACACTCAAACAAGCAATATGATCACGGAGTTCGGACCTTCCGTCCTACGTCTCTGCTCCCCACTCCCGGGGAGAAATCCACTATCAACCGGGTTTTCTACGTTCACCCGAACAACGTTTACACCTCACACTCGGTTTTCTAGCTAACCGAAAACTTTACAATCAACATACTATTGCAATCACACTCTACACCCACTAAGTGTTGGACCTAGCCGTGTCTCCCTCAAGTGCTCGGTTACAACCTCTCCCTAGGCACGTCAACCGATGCCACTCCTCTTGGGACGATCCCCGACTCTCACCACACACTCCTCACTCGGTGTACAAGTGTATTACAAAGTGAATCTCACAATTAAGCATAGTATAACAAATGATTGTTCTCAACTATGGATGAGAACACAATGAAAGCACAACTCAAGGTTACAATCTCTCACCACCCAACTATACTATGTATATAAATACTAAAAGCTCAATGTGGGTGTGTGTAACAATGAATAAAATGAAATCTAACTCAAATAGCAAACTAGCAATAATTAATATATGATAAATCAATAATGAAATTTGCTAGGGAAAAGAGTTAGAAAACTTCTCTATAAACACAAAGAGAGGATGAGAAGATTTTGAGGATGAAATCCTCAACTGGTGATGCAAACTCCTCTTTGTAACAGCAAACCCCAAAAACAAACTAAACAAACTCAAACCCTTGTTTAAACCTTTCTTAAACTTGTTTTTAAAACTCTCTTAATCAATCTGAAAAGACATCAGCAATGGGGTATTTATACCTCTAAAGATCTCAGCAAAAACCCCAAAACGAAATGACCAAAAACCCCAGCAAACAGCTCAGAGAAAGAGCCGTTGGAATCCAACGGTCACTTTGTCGGTCGACCGGAAAACTATTCGGTCGACCGATGGAGCCGTTCGGTCGACCGACGAAAAAGTTCGGTCGACCGCTAATCAGGTCGAAAACAAAAACAACAAGCTGACATCTTCGGTCGACCGGTGCGGTCGACCGATGGAGCTCTCGGTCGACCGGACCGGTCGACCGACAGACTCTCTGTCGCCCAGTGAGCATATGAACTCAGGTTCGGTCGACCGGTTCGGTCGACCGAAAACTGACATATGGAAATCTGATTTTCTGATTTTAAAATACTGTTTAAAAATATCAAATAAATTCCAAAAAATGTAAAACTTTGGGGAATGATTGTAGACATGATAATACACATACTACAAAAACTGGTTTTCTAAAAAGACTTCCCAAAAGAGAAATATCATCATTTTGCAAAATAGTCCAAAACATGAAAATATGAGATACTTGAATTTTGATGTTTTGACATAAACCAACTTTTGAAACTTTGTGAAATGTTTTTATAGACTTAGTAAAACATGTATAAACTGATATTAAAGTCTACAAACTAAGAATACAATATTTTCACAAAATTGCATATTCTATGCAATGTTTTCAAAAACACAATAGAGTATGAAACATATGATTATATATATGAATGTAAATTTGTTTCATATCTATATAGCTAAACCAAAACACAATAATAAATATGAAATGTGTAATCTCATATTTATGAACATGAAAACTCAAAACTATGTATATATATATATACCTATATATATACATGGAAACCAAACATATATGTATATATGAAACTATATATATACATGAAAACCAATATAATGTGTGTGTATAATATTGAGCTTAAAGTATCTAACACACATAATATAAACTCCTAAACTACATTACCCAAGCAATCTTGATCTTCATTGTAGCTTAACTTGGTACACGTGCGGATGAAGCTTGAACTTGATCTTTAACTTGAATTGTATAGGCTTCAACCCGACATTCCGCCAACCTCCATTGGATATCATCGTTGAAGCACAATTCCATCCATCCTCCAATAACGTTGTTTGCCTAGAATAAATACAAAAACACAAGCACTAGACAAACAATATTAGAAGTAAATTGTTTGTTAAACATCATCAAAACAAGAAGGCCAACAAAAGTATCTTGCACATCGCTCATCCACAAACCAAAGTTGATCTTGCTGTCATATTTCACAACACTAATCTTTGTATTCTGAAGTGTGACCTGAAAGGTTCTCGCCGTAGCCTTGCTACTTTCACTAATATCTCCTGCCATTGCTTGCTAACTCCAAATTGCAGAGAAAAAACACTAAGTTTTCCTCCATCCAAAGAAAACTCTAGGTCTGAAACCCTAGGCTCTGATACCAATTGTTGCGTGTTGGTGGAAGCATTCACACAAACCAAATGAGTTAGCGAGCAATATGAGGAGAACAACTAACGAGTACAATTCACAAACGAACAGCACAAATCAATCACAAACACAGAGATTTATGTGGTTCGGCAATTGCCTACATCGACAGAGAGAGGATAGGAAGATTTTACTATATGGATGAGAAAATGAAGGGTTACAACTTATACAAACTCTCAAATAACTTAACCAAAGATCTCTCACTCCCTCAAAATAATCTCTCTCTCAAAGTACTCAAAAGTCTCACAATTCTCTGATTACAACTCTCCTATAAACCCTAAAAAACGTGTTTCAATTTATATCAAAACATAATCTAAAATAGGCTGGGAATCAGAAAACTAAAAAACCGGCCCAATATCCTCTATCAGTCTACTGATGGGAACTCATCAGTTGACTGGTGTTCGCGTGGAAAATCGTGTTCTTCTTCATTGAGGATTCCATTACAAACTTTGAAAACAACTTTATGCGTTTTACAAATATCCGGTCTTTTTATAAGAGCCGGTTACAATGGAGATCGAAATAAAGAAAGAAACAAAAAATTACAACTTTCCTTTGAACAGATCGCGAGCTCCTATTTTGCGGTCGCTCGCTTTGTGGGGTTCTTTGCCTGCGCCGGGGTTATGTGCCGTGGACCACCGCGTGATCTCGATCCAAACAGATCTACGACGTATTACGGGTACTATCTCGCCAAGGAGATAATAGCCGGGAGGGATCGTTTCGCCAAGGAAACGACCGCTCGAATCTCGGGATCAAAGGCCAAGCTTTGATCCGGAGTGTAGGGACGTAGATCTGAGGATTAGCTTCTTCGAACTCTTGTCTTTTTTGTTGTTGCGGGTGCTCGCCAAAAACCGAATCCGAGGGTCCAAGTCTTCAAGCCTTCACAATTCCGAGTTGAGGTGACAATCCGGCAGAGTTTCGGCTCTTTAGAAGTTCCACCAAAAGTCCTCCAAAATGAACAACCACCCCCCCTATTTATAGCCTCTCTGAACTGTGCGTTTGTGCACAAGAGAGAGGGGGGGGGAGTCGGGCCACCTCAGGGTGGCTCGGCTCATGCCGAGCCACCCTGGGGTGGCTCGGCCATCGAGCCACCCCGGGTTGGCTCGGCTCGAGCCGAGTCCCCGAGTGTGTTTTGTTTTCCGTCGTTTTCCCGTTGTTCGGTTGTGTCCGTGATTCGGTTGTTCGTTTGATTTGTTCGGGTTCTTGATTTGATAGCCCGAGTCCTCATTTGGCAGTAAATCCGCCTCGGTGTTTGAGTTCAAGTCCGTTTTGTTGTTGGACGACTCGTTAACTTTCTGAACTGTTGGATTGGTTCCACACGCGAACGCATCCCATTGCTTGCGTGCCTCATCGCCTCGTTGGCTTGTTTCGTCGCTCGAACGTCCGTTGATTTGTCGGTTCCTTGTGTCGAGCTATGCTAAGGGACCTATAGGCAGTTTTATACGCCTACAGATACCCCCTCCAAAGCGTTCCAGCCTCATTCTTTTATAGAAGAGTCTGGAATGCTTTGGATATGATTGCCCCTACTCCTTGTCGGTGTAACGGGACCTGGAACGACTTTTGTTCTGTATTCCTTCACTCCTTCAGGCTATTCGGTGCTTTGTCGAATGCTTGTAAGGATTCCGGTGCTGCATTTATTGTCTGACCGTTGTCGGAATTTGAACTTTGAAGTCGATTCCTGATTTTCCAATCTTTTAGCTCGTGCTCATTGGTTCGACGTACAACTAACCCTCGATTGTTGGCGTTGAGTCTTCATTTGTGACGCGTTGTCCGCGTCGTGTTATTGAGTTATCCTTAAGAATATTTTTAGAAAAATATTCTCCAGGAACTTCTCAATAAAAATAGGGAATAGTTTATACTCGTATACCTTATTGGAGTATTTCCGTGCTCAAAATGAGCTGAACCAGCTTGAAAATGAGCCAAAAAAGGCAGTAATTTGACTCGAAAAAAATTTCTTCCGTTCCTTCCGAATGTGTGGGAGAGACAGGCATAAACCAAGGATGAGACCCTCAGTTGATTTGAAGTCGTTTCGACGCTTAATTCGGTCTCTTTTGAACTGATTTGGACTGGTCCGGTTCGGTTCAACTTGGTTCACCTTATAAAAAGGGATCCATTTTGGTTCACCTTATAAAAAGGGATCCATTTTTTCTTTTTCTCCTTTTCCTCTTCTCCTCTCTAGGGCCGGCCCCCCCTCAACCCTCTTTTTTGATTTTCTCTTCCCTCGAGCGTCTTTTCTCCTCGAAACTTTGATAGTTGTCCCAGATCTAGGCTTCCTTTTGATCTTGGACTGAAAAATCCCTCGAAAAACTATTTTTTAGAATTTTTCTCAGGCCTCTCGAGCACGTGGTGAAAGTTTCCTAAAAGATCCCATCTTTATTGGATCTCGAGCCTTTCTTCAGGTAAATCCTCCACGATTTTGATCTTTTTCATGCTCAATTTAATTTATGTACTTGTGGGATCGCATGTGAGGGTTGAAGGTGTGATTTGATGCCTCGAGTTAATCTTTCAAGGGGGTAGTTCTGATAAAAAAGTGGTCTTTTTTCTAGATCTGACCTCTTTTAAATTATTTTACAGCTTGTCATGTCGCGCGCTACGAGAGGTCGTTCCCCTGCTATGCCGGCTGATGGCGCGCCTCCCTCCTATGCTGGTGAACTATTTTTGACAGTATTTAGAAATTTACAAATTAGTCCCTATTTTCTTGTAAATTTACAAATTGGTCCCATTTTACCCCACATTGTTCTCCTTGGCGAGGCAATCGGGAAGAGCCTTGATTCTCCTTGGTGAGGATCGACGCTTTTGGCATATTTGGAAATTTTGCAAATTAACCCCTCTTTTCTTGAAAATTCGTAAATTGGTCCATTTTACCCCACGTTGTTCTCCTTGGCAAGGCAATCGGGAAGAGCCTCGATTCTCCTTGGCGAGGATCGACGCTTTAAAGATATGTTTTGCTTGGTCAAAACCATATCTCAAAATTAAAGGGGGTGATTTGATGCTACATTACGCTTTATAAGGCAGGGATATGTTGTCGACATACCCTGTTTTGTGATTGCACAATGTGGCCAAATCGTCTCACCCTTTATAAGGCAATGACTCTATCTTAGCTATTTGTAAGATGAGTTCAATTTCCTTTTATAATCGAGACTAACCAGTGTTTGATTGTCTATTTTGCAGTGGGGTACCCTTCTGGCTCATTCTCATCCCACGCAGTATATGGGCGTCGTGGTGAGTATTACTCGATTTCCGACGATCCTTCTTCTATTCTAGCTACTCCTCAGTTTGTTTTGGGCACATCTACTGAGGTTACCCAAGTGGTGAAGGAAGGTGGGCATCGAACTCTTCGCCAGCTGATTACAGATGCACCTTTCGTGAAGGACGCCAGCTCTACCCAGCCTCTTCGGAAGAGCGATTTCTTGTTTGGCGATTCTGTCAACGATCCAGATGCCGTATTCATTGATGCTGAGCAGTGGCTCCATAAGATTGGCAGCAGATTCATGTACTTGCCGGAGATTCCTCGTCATCGTTCGTTGACTGAGTTCAGGCGTCAGGCTGTGACACGGGAGATGTCGTGGCACTTGACGGAAGATCATGAGAGTGTCCATTGTGGCTACATCACCCATCAGGCAGCTCCTGGCTCGAGCAGGAGTCACATCACTGGATTGCATCCCGGGGTAGTGGGACTAGATGCGCCACCACGTAATGAGCTCCTCGCCACCGCTTCTACTTTGAGGAACCGTCTTGCTGCTCTAGGACGTGAGATGCCCGCGACACGTCACAGGTTTTATGGTTGGGTCCACTCTTCGGACAAGTCTTGGTGGACCCGTATGACGACATATGTCTTGAGCCGATGGGGCGAAGAGTTGCACGCTTGTGGCTTATACGCAGCTATCCGTGCCACCATGTATGGCTTGCCAATCAGTTTGAGGCATTTTTGTGCTTTGTTCGAGCTATATAATCCAGACTCGAACACTTTTCTGACCCGGCAAGGGGACTTGGGCTTGGCTCTTCATGAGATGCACAGGATTTCCGGATTGCCCATGGGATAGATGCTATACCAGGAGTACTTTCCCTCTAATCATGAGTTAAGCCAGCTGAAGGATCGCATGCCCGACCGTTATGAGACCCTATGGGACCTCACTTGTCATTATCACATTGCTTTGGCGCAGTCTGAGCCTTTAGCAAAGAGAACCAAGGTATGTGTGAGTCTGAGGCAGTTTGCCAATTATCTGTTCAGGAATCTGGAGAGCAGCTCCGGCGAGGATATTTGTGAGTTAGCCACACTCACTCCCTCAGAGGTGAATAATCTAATGAAGAAGACCGACTCTCATTCTTATACCGCTAGCAGTCCTGAGGGTGGTTTCTCCGCAGGGACCAAGTTCAGGTCATTCTTATGGCATGCGACCGCCCCGATCCGACCGATGACTCTTCTTGCCGGCTTTCTTGCCATCTGGTTGAAGAAGTGTGTGGTTTCATATCAGTCTTGCGACGCCTTGCCACTGGAGGTACTTTACCCAGCGGTTCAGCTCGCCTATAAGAAAGATCTTTCCCTTCTTCCGGCGATGGTGACTAACATTCATCGAGGACTTCGACAGTTTTCCAGTGCCTTCACACGGAAGGAAACCGATTCGCCAGGTCAGATTCCCACTCTAAAGGTGGAGCTTCCATATGCTTATTTGATGGCTTGGTTCGTCCTTCACCGTTCAGACATGATGTCAGTGCCGAACACCATAGACCACTTTGTTCCCCTGCTACAGTTACTTGAGAATGGCAGGTGGGAGGACCGCGGATTCTCTGACGTCAGACAGCAGCTGCAGGTCCACAAGTGTTGGGCATTCTCCACTTGTTTTCCACAGTTCTCCGGCCGATACGGCGAGTGCTTGATGGATGATGAGAAGACGAGAGATTACCGGACTCACTTAGACATCGGCTGCTTCAACTGGCTAGTGAACATTAGGCCCGGCTATCTGATCTTCCGGGTGAGGGATCAGTGCTTCATAGAGCAATATCTACCTTGCCGATTTGCTCGCCAGTTTGGCTATGATCAGCTCTACATCGGGAATCCTCGTCAGCAGTTTCGGACCCATAGTGGTTTGGTAGACGGTCTCCGTGCATGGTTGTGGACCGTGACTGGCTGTACCGGTGCTAAGTTCAGCCTCCCGAGTATTGACCGGCAGTTGAACCTTACTTTCTTGAGCTGCAAGTGGTTATTAGCAGCTAACAAGACTGTCCCCGTGAAGCCGATTGCAGAGATAGAGGCTGAGGAGGCTTCTCAGCTTGATTCCCGTAGGATTCGGGAGAACGCTCGGGCACAGAGGATACGGAACAAGACTCGCCGGATTAATGAAGAGGGCCAGAGGACATTCCATTCCACAGATGAGGCTTCAGGCGGAGATCCTGAAGATTATGATGACTCTTCTGAGCGAGGTTTGCACTTCATCTTCTTCTTCTATCTTTCAGAAGTGTCGAAACTGACTATGGTTTGATGTTTCAGGGACCACAGTTGATCATGATGAAGAGTTTCGTCCTCCTCCTCAGGCGAGACCTTCGATCCCCACTGCTAGGCGGAAGAGGTTAGCTCGTAAGCCGCGTGCAGCTTCCCGAGCCTCAGATATGGACTTTGCTGGCGACGATCCTGTTAGTGGCAGAGGTAACGTCTATTCTCTGAACCATTTTCTTGGTCATTCTGCACATTGACTTATGCTCTTCCATTTCTATATAGGAGTGCGTGGGGAGAATGAGATGAGTCCCGATCCTATTCCCGTATCTCCCGATGAGCTTGACCCACTACCCCCTGTAGAGAGGCCTACAGGGGTTGCTGACATTAGAGAGGAGGTCAATGTAGGACCCGATTCCGTGAATCAAGGTACATCTAACACTGACAATGTATTTCTTTAAATAATACCCAAAGGAATTTGGGGTATCCTCTAACTGTTTTCTGCTTCTTGCTCCTTCAGATAATTTGCAGGAGACGAATCTTGGAAATGAAGAGGCTAATGCGCCCAGGAAAGGTAATTCATTCCCATTGGTTGTGGTCTCTTCATTCTTCTTTGGCACTTATATTTTTTTATGTCAGATTTCTCGATTGACGATTTTGACGAGGGGAGCCTATTTGCGGACACTCCTATGATGCGCTACATATATAGCTCTCCTCAGATCGATGACCAGTTACCAGGGGATATGTTTTCTGAGCCCGCTTTCGCTGAAAATCCCGAGGATGGTTCCTTCGAAAGTATGTGCCTCTTTCTGAGTCAATTATAGGACTAGCCAATTTTGACTAATACGGCTATAATGAGACGCCTCTGTGAATTCCGTTTTGAATTTGACAGGAGCTTTTGCTGAGGAAAATCCTGTTGAACCAGCTGCGAGACCAGCTCTACCAGTTGATACATTTGCAGCCGTCACATCTTCACCGCTACCCCCAGCGGCTCGGGAAGGTATGAATTAAGTAACTGAAAGTATTACTTATTTATTTCTCAAGGCCACTTTTGACGAATTTTTCCTTCTTTGTGTAGGGGTTTCTTCTCGGCTCCATGTCCTTGTGAAGGAGTTGCTATCAGATAACGATCCTGAGAAGATCATCATCTGTATAGAAGTCCGCTCCTTCTTCTCCTTCGTGAATGCCATGATTGGCAAGCTCTTCCACGATGGACTTTCCCTTCCCCAGTTCAAG